>OX387310.1:5569899-5627899 GCA_947562105.1 Shargacucullia verbasci | reverse complement strand
ACCTATTGGATACACTAGAAACTACTAACACACATCCTTCTCTAGGAAACATACCACACCTCAACATACAAGTGCTGCCATCTATTGGAAACACCATACACTACTAACACACATGCTTCACTAGGAAATTCACCACACACCAACATACAAGTGCTGCCATCTATCTTATACACTCCGTATTACTAACACACGTCCTCCTCTAGGAAACGTACCACATCTCAACATACAAGTGCTGCCATCTGTTGGAAACACGATACACTACTAACACACATGCTTCACTAGGAAATTCACCACACCTCAACATACAAGTGCTGCCATCTATTGGAAACACCATACACTACTAACACACATGCTTCACTAGGAAATTCACCACACTCCAACATACAAGTGCTGCCATCTATCTTATATATTCTGTACTATTAACACACGTTCTTCACTAGAAAAATTTATTATTTCAAGCACATCATTTTAATATTATTCCCAGAGCTGTTACCTTACACCTCCCCCCCACAACCTCAGTACCTACTACCTATAGCACAAAATCGCTGTCACGGATCGTCGTGCTGTAAGCAGCATATCTCCACACATGCTGTGAAAACAGAAGTACCAGTCAGTACCAGTACCATTTCTGCCTGACTTCGGCCGACGTCACCGCGCGGGATCAGGACCAAATATCGACAGCAATATACGGCGTGCCAAGATAAAAAATTCAATACATAGACTCATCGACTAGCAACCGGACTTCGGTTTGCCACATCTCCGAAACCCTTTGGACTGGAGCTGCCGTGTTGGGGCTCGCCTAAAAGGGCTCGGTGAGACCTGTCTTACGGACGAAGCAGACTTGCATTATTGCAAATAAAATTAAAAAATTTAGGCTAGATATAGACTTTACACTTACCTTAAGTCGCAGTGTAGCGGCTATACATACCTTTTGTCCGCGGGGTGCTCCCTGCTTATCTCCCGGCCGCATACACCACACCATACCTGGTCTGCAACTAAGATTTTGAAGTAACGTTAGAGTTAGCCTCTAAAAATTTATTTTATTTAGTTTATATTAATCTTAGATTTTATTTATTAACTTTGTATGACCTGTTAAATATCGAGTATCCATGTATCTTGTGTATATCGAAAAGCTTTATTGTTAAATTACAAAAAACATAGAGGGAAATATTGTAAATTAGTATACATATGACATATGCTCAACCACTTAAAAATTAGAGCACAACTTGAAAATTAAATTAAATTAGTACTTACCTGACTTGTTGACACTCGCAACGACATCCGCGAAAACCGGGAGCATACCTGTAAAAAAGTACAAATATTAAAAGATACACATACTTATTGAGATATTGCTGTTGACCACCCGTAGTAATAATAATTATAAAACATACACAAACTTTTAAATTATAAGTGACCACAATATCTTTACAATATTGTGAATCCCCCCTTTACCGGGATAATTGAACATCACAGTGACTGCGTGTCCCTTGAAAAACAAAAAACCATGTTCGGATACCGTACTCCGGCAAAAAAAGGACAGGAAATGAAGCCGCAGGACTCAGAACAGACGACAGAGAAGGCAGGACCCTCTGTACTAAACGTACGACGCAGCATAGGGGAATGGGAGACAGCGAGACCGAAGGAGGACCCGAAACCCACATCCCCACTGACAACGAGCTCAGTCCCAGGTGCTCCTCAAAAGCCTAAACTGAAACCCACCACGTCTGAGGAGGGTAAGATACCAGCTTGGGGAATAACAGCGGAAGTCCCCAACACATCGCCGCTAGAAAAGAAGCAAAAGTATGCCAGTAGGCTATCTGAAGCGAAAGCGTGCGTAACAAAGGCAAAACTGCATCTCGGGAATTCAAGAAACCTAAGAACCGATATTAAATCCGAAGTCACCCTGGCCATAGAACGGCTCTTTCAGTTAGTAAAAGAAGGGGAAGCGGAACGGAGCTCTGGGAAGGTAGCTGCACCAAATAAAGAGGAAACGGAAACAAGTATGGGGGAAGCAAAAGAAAGGGAAAGAAAAGAAAGTGAGCTGCTTAAAAAGATAGAGGAACACGGAAAACAGCTTGAGGAACACCGTAGAGAGATGGGAAAGTTAAAAGAAGTAATAGAAAGAGAGCAAGAAGTGAAAGAAGCAAGATCAACGTACGCTAGTGTGGTGGCCGGTTCTCCAAGGCTACAGCACCTAGAGACTACGGCTATGCACTCAATGATTGTTACCTCGAAAGATGAGATGGATACCGGAGAGCAAGTGTTTGAAAAAATACGGGGAGCAGTAAACGCAAAAGAGGAAGGACTGAAAATAGACAGAATTAGGAAGGCTAGAGATAGGAAGGTAGTTGTAGGATGTAGAACGCAAGTAGAAATGGAAAAAGTAAAGGACAGAATAAGGAAAGCAAATAAAGAGCTCAATGTTGAAGAAGTGCGTAACAAAGACCCACTTATAATAATTTACGGAGTCCTCCAATACAACTCTGATGAGGACATCCTAACAGCTCTTCGGAATCAGAACAAACACCTGTTCGAAGATTTAGAGGAAGAAAATATTAGAGTGGTAATTAAATACCGAAGGAAAGCCAGAAACCCACACACGGCCCACATAGTAATGAGCGTATCGCCGCACATATGGAGCAGGATTACTGAAACAGGGACAGTCCATATCGACATACAGCGGTTAAGCGTAGCAGACCAATCGCCACTAATACAGTGCTCACGATGCTTAGGGTTCGGACATGGGAAACGAGTCTGTCGTGAAGAGACTGTGGATCTGTGTAGCCACTGCGGCGGCCCACACCTTAAAGCAGTTTGTTCGGACTGGCTCGCTGGACTGGCCGCAACCTGTCGAAACTGCCAGAAATGTAAAAGCGAACAAGTAGACCACAACGCCTTCAGTACAGAATGTCCGATTAGGAGAAGGTGGGAGCACCTGGCGAGGTCCACCGTAGCATACTGCTAAGGTGGCCCCAGGTGACAATACCGGCAGCGAAAACGTAATGGCACACACACGGGAATACCTGTACGACGCAAAACCTTCATTCGACAAGCGTCAAATTCTGATGGATACGATTGACGAATGGGAGATAAGGTACAGAACAGAGGACCCTGAGAAAATAACAAGAACAACTTTTCCTGAAGCTAAAAAGGCATATAACACGGCAAGGAAAATCAACTTACATCCGCCGCCGGTGAAGATGTGGACGAAATTGAAATTGAAAATCATCGCTAAACTGAACTCAAACAAAGAAATAGAAAGTGAACCTAGACAACTTTGTAGGACTGTGGCCACAATAGTAACAAACGGAAATAAAAAGTACAGAAAGTATAACTATGTTATATAATGAGTATATAAATAATAGTTAACAATAAAATTAGTAAATATAAGTTAAATAGGTAAATAAAGTTGCAGCAAATATTAAAGTTGCCATGAAAATGTAATAAACACTATACGCATAAAAGTAGATCACATAAAGATACAAAATTAAAGGTTAAGTATATATAAAAGTAATTATAATTGCATAGGAATAGGAATAGGAAATGTAAGATAGAGATAAGATTTGAGATAAGATAAGTAAGATAGCTTACGAACAAAGCACACAGTAAATATGAATAATAAAAATTGTAGTACGGTATTTTAAATAATAGTATTAAGACAAGTTTGTAGAAAAAAGGCACTGGTCCCCCATGCCAGTGGAACACGCAATGCCCTGTGATGGCGGGTGCATCTAATAAAAAAAAAAAAAAAAAAAAAAAAAAAAAAACCTAACCTAACCTAACCTTTTTTTTTTTTTTTTTTTTTTTTTTTTTTTTGACCCTGTGAAAACCCCTTATGGGTACCCCGCCGCCGGGGGAGGCGACGAGGTGATGTCGGACTCGCACCGACTAAAAACACAGGAGTGTCCCGTTTGCACCGTTCTGCCGGGCCGCGGGTTCAAGCCAGCACTCGTCCGCGACCCGGCGGTGCCGGTCCGCCACTGCAGACCCCCACTTGTCACAGGGGGGGAGGGGTGCTCACCCACCTTGACCACATTCTGCTGAGGGGCGTGCGAGGGACACTACGCACGCCACCTCGGGTCCATATACGGAGCGAACGGATTTCCCCCAATCCGCCCGCCCCATGGACCGCTACGGGGGGAGTCCGATGTTATGACCCCCCCGCCTCCGGCGCCCGGTGCGCCTGCTGCGGCTCGGGAGAGTGGACGTGATTTCCCTCTCCCTCTCCGCAGCTTCCTTCTGCGACATCACCTCCTCGCAGAAGGACACCACTGCGTCCCAGGACCTGTCGCTGCCGACCATATGACGAACGATGGTCGGGAGCGAGAGGTCCCCTCCGACTTCCGCGACTAGAGCACGGCGCGGCGCATCCCAAGCGATGCACTCCTCCACTACATGCCGCGCCGTCTCCTCGCGGCAACCGACGCAATGGTGGCACCGGGCGTCTGGCTCCCTGCCTATGCGACACAGGTACTTTCCGAAGCACCCATGTCCAGAAAGCACCTGCGTCGCGCGAAACGTCAGGGAGCCGTGGCTTCTCCCAAGCCACTCCTGCAGTACTGGCCGGATGGCCTCGATCGTGGTGAGGCCAGCGCTGGGGTGACTGAGACGTTCACCCCAATCCGCCACCAGGACCCCGCGGAGCTCTGACCTGCGCCACTCGATTTCTCGCGGCGCAGGTCTGTTGCCCCTCTCCCTCTCGCCCCCGCGCCATGTATAGAGTGACGCGAGGGCCTTCGCCTCCAGGTCCCAGGGCGGAGATCCGGCCAGTACGCACGCTGCCTCATGGGAGATCGTGCGATAACCTCTTATGACTCTGACGGCCATCGCCCGTTGCGGCTTCCGCAGAATGGCGATGTTGGTGGCCGTCAGGTCATCGGCCCACACCGGGGCCCCGTACAGGGCCATGGATCGCACGACCCCCATGTACAGCCGCCGACAACTCGTCGTCGGCCCTCCAAGATTGGGAAGCAGCGTCGCCAGCGCGGCCGCAGCGCCCATCAACTTGGGCGCCAGCCGCCGGAAGTGAGGCCCGAAATCCCAGCGACTGTCGAGGACGACCCCCAGGTATTTTATAGTCGCCCCGACAGCTATTCGGACCCCACCGACCACGATGTTAGATCCCGGCGGCGGCGCGTTCCGAGGCCCATGGAATGTCATGGCCTCGGATTTGTGGAGGGCCACCTCCAGCCCCAACCGCCGGATGCGACCCACCACCTGCGCCACTGCGGCCGTCGCCAGCAAGGCTGCCTCCCTGTGCGATCTCCCCCGGGCCGCGACGAGCGTGTCGTCCGCGTAACACGTCACGCTAGCGCCCCGGAGGAGAGCACCCCTCAGCACCCAGTCGTACCCGATGTTCCACAGGAGCGGGCCCAGAACCGAACCCTGTGGAACACCGCACGACATCTGGTGTCGCTGCACCACGCCATTTTGCCCCACGAAGGTGACCCAACGCCCCGACAAATAAGCCCCGACGATGTGGCGGAGGTAGGGAGGCACTCCGTGATAACGTAGGGCCTCCCTAATACAACTCCAGGGCAGGGTGTTGAAGGCGTTACAAATGTCTAACGACACCGCCAACAAGACCCCGCCCCGGGACACCACTTCCTCCGCCAGGCTCCTCACGCGCATGATAGCGTCTACGGTGGAGCGCCCGCGGCGGAAACCGAACTGGTTGCCGTCCAGGTCCGGCCCCTCCCTGCTCAGATGCTGGACGAGGCGGTCGGCGACGATGCGCTCGAAGAGCTTTGCCACCTCGTCCAGCAGCACTATGGGCCGGTATGCGGACGGCGAGTCCGCCGGGCGCCCCTCCTTCCTGAGGAGGACCAGCCTGCCGGTTTTCCACTGCGATGGAAACCGGCCCTCCTGCAGGCATGCCGTGAAGAGCCGTCGCAGTCGGGGCTCCAACTCTTTCAGGGCGAGGACCCAGGCGCGGCCGGGTATGCCGTCGGGCCCCGGGGCAGTGTTCTTAGCCCGGAGCCGATCCACCGCTGCCTTCAGGTCCTCTTGGGTCACCTCGGGGGCATTCGGGACTTCTCCCTCTCCAGGAGGCTCTGGCGGAGCCATCGGCGGTGGTGTGTGTTCCGCCCTGGATGGAAACAGGGCGGCCACCACGTCCCCGAGCAACTCGGGGCGGAGACCCTCTGTTAGTGGGGGCGCCCAGGGGCGTAGTTTGCCCCTTACCATACGGTATGGACGCCCCCACGGATCGCGTTCGAGGGTCTCGAGCAGCTCCTCCCTCGCTGCCTCCTTTGCTCTGCCGATGGCTATCTTCAGAGCCTCCTTCGCGGCGCGGTACCTCTGGTACAGCGCCGCCTCCGTCTCGGGGCTCCGGTTCAGACGTCTCCGGCGCTGCCTGGTGTACTGGCGTCTCGCCGCTATGCATGCATAACGCAGCTGGGCGATCTCCTCTGTCCACCAGTACACCTGACGCTTGGTGGGCCGAGACTGGACGCGGGGCATAGCCGCGTCGCAGATTTGCGTCATCGCCCCGCGAAACCAGCTCGCCTCTCCGTCGACGTCGTCACCGGGCCTCTCCGGTCCCTCTGACCATGCCTTGACAATGGCCGCTTCCTCGAGGAGCTCTCGGTTGAGGCGCTTCAGCGCCCAGCGCGGTCCGTCCCTCCCCGGGGTCGGCGGGCGGTGGATGCCCGAGGTCTGGGCGGAGACGTCGAACCGGATGTACCGGTGGTCCGACAACGTCTCCACCTCCTCCAAGACTCTCCACCCCCGGACACGGCGTGCTAGAGCCGGGCTAGCGAACGATACGTCCACTATGGACCCACCCAGCTGTCGCACGCACGTGTCGACTGAACCGCGGTTCAAGACGGCCAGACCCGACGCGAGGGCCCACTCCTCCAGCGCCGTGCCACGATGGTCTGTGGCGCGGGAACCCCACGCCGCGGACTTGGCGTTGAGGTCCCCGAGGACGAGAACGGAGCGAGGGTGGGCACGGTCCACCAATGTGGACAGCTCCAAGAGGAAGCTTTCGAATTCGGCGAGGGTGCGGTTCGGAGAGAAGTATACTCCCACCACCACAACCTCGCCGAACTGCGCCGCGACGTAACCCCGCCCCCTCGAGATGTTTTCGATGGACGGGGTTCCGGCGGCAGCCGACCAAATCAAGGCCGCCGAGCCGGTGGCGTCTCCCACCCAGTCGTCCCTGGGAGGGATAAAATACGGCTCGGCGACGACCACAATGTTGATCTTCCACTGCGCCATGCTCTGGAGTAAAAGGTCCTGAGCCCTGGCGCAGTGGTTGATGTTGGCCTGCAGCAGACGGAGGGGTGGGGCCATTACTGACACTCCATCTGTGTTGGTTCCTCCGTCTGGCCCTGCGGCGCTTCTGCCGCGGCCGAGGCGTTCGGCTGCTCGCTTGCGGCCAACCCCTTCTTCTTCTTCTTTTTGTTCTTTTTGCCGCCCTTTGCTGGTTGGACGGTCGCGGGGCAGATTTTGCTGCCCAGCTTGTGCTCCGCTGGCTTGCCAGACGCCGCGCATAGCACACAGCACGGCGTTGGTGCCTGGCACGACCCCGCCTTGTGATCAGGCTGGCCGCAGCGGAAGCACAGCTGGCCGCAGTCCAGCTGCGCTGTGCACTTGGCCCTGACGTGCCCGTCGGCCTGGCACCTGAAGCACTTTGTGGGTCTCGACTCCAACGCCTTCACCCGAGCCGAAACCCACCCAACCAGCAGTCTGCCGCCGTCCAGGACCTTTTTGGCGGCCGCCACGGGGCAGCTGGCCACCACTACCCCCATGCCGTTTGGTCCCCGATTGATCGGTCCGGGCCTGATGTGCTCCGCCGAGCAGCCGCCGACTCTGGCTATTGCGGCCGTCAGTTCATCGGCGGTCACTGAGTCGTCCAAGCCCGTGATGCGCAAGCTTGCACATTTAACGGGCCTGGACACCCGGACCTCGTCCGCCTCCAGCAGTGATCGAAGCCGCTCGGCAAGGGCGTCCGCCTTCTCCCCACTTGTGGCTCCGGAGATCTCAAGGAGCCGAGCGCCGGTTGCAGTGGTCTTAATCTGCACGCCCGCAATGCCAAGGTCGGCCAACGTGATGTTGGCCTTGGCCTTAGCCAGGACCCCGGCGTAAGTGACGCCCTTCTCTTGCGCCCCGGGTTCCAGGGTGAGGACGACGGCTGTTGAGCGTGGGGCGCGCAGCTTCGCCTTGCTCTTTTCCGCCTTTTTTGCGGACTTCTTCTCCTTCTTTTTAGCGGCCTTCTTCTCGCCGACTTTCTCCCACTCGCCCTCCTGCTGCACGGACGTGGAGGGTGCAGGGGTGGGCGTCTGCTGTGCGGCCGGGGATTTGCCTTTCCCCTTACCCTTCCCTTTAGCTTGTGGGGCAGCCGGCTGGTCAGTCGGCTGGACGCTGTCAGCCGGGGCGCGAGGTGTGGCGGCCTTGGCTGCGTAAGAGGGCGTTTTATCGGCGGGCGACGGTGTTTTTGCCGCCTTCGCCTTTTTGCCCTTGGCTTTGGTGGTCGAGCCGATTGTGACCGTGGCAACCGCGTCCGTTACCACAGCCACATCCCGCGCTGCCTGCTCCGCCTCCTCCTTTCTCCGGTCTGCTGCCAGCGGAGGCCGGATTGTCTTGGCCGGCAGCAGCCGGTCCTCTAGGGCCGCCAGTCGGGCGTTCAGCATGTTGCCGATCCTCTCAGTGAGCGTACGCTCCAACTCGGGATCGGCAACAGCCACGGGTGACAACTGGGGCGTCTCTGGCTCGGGCCGTTTGGATTTGGCGGCCAGCAGCTCAGCCCTTATCGCGGCAAGCTCCGCACGAAGCTCCGCCATCTCCGCTCGGAGGCGGACGTTTTCTGCCTGCAGCTTCGCCGTTTCCTCGCCTAGGGTGCGAGTGCCAAACTCGTCGGCCGCCTCGGTGATAAAAGCGGCGGCTTCCTTCAGGGCACGTTGATATGTGCCCTTCAGGTTCTTCGAGTTCGTGGCCACTTTCAGAATGGTGGCCACGTTGGTCTTGACTTTTTCTGTCAAGGCACTCGCAGGGATGGAAGCAGCCGACGCCACCGTCTCAAATGACGCACATGAGCTGCTTCTGGAGAGGCGAGAGATGTTCGCGGAACGTGCCCGCTTCGCCTGCTCCATGACCTCCTGCTCCGCTATGAGACGGAGCTCTTCGCGCTTGGCGGCGTTCAGCTCCGCCTGCGCTTTGGCCAGACCGACATATTTGCCAGTGGTTGGTGGCCGCCCTCTTCCTCTCGCACTGACCTTTGAGGCCGGCGAGGTATCCTCACTCGAGGTCGACTCCGACCCCGAGTTGCCCTCTCGTTGGCGCTTGCGGCCATCAACCCTCCAAAACTTGGAGGGGCGCCCAGCACTCGCGCCGCTCGAGATGGAACCGTTATCCGGCTCCACTTCCGCCTCCGAGGCTGACAGTCTTGTCAGCCTCACGACAGGCTGCGCCCTGATAAGGGCACTGCGTGTCTCGTCCTCTCCTACTTCGTTTGGGTTTTTGGTTTTGTTTTTAAAAGAATCCATATAGTTCCCACGAGTATGGGGGAAATAAAAGGTCCACCCGGGCAGTGCCCCCTGTACCCGGGTAAGCGTATATACTCCAGAGGGTCCGCCGGTCCTCTGGAGGGGGCGCGCTCGAGACTGATTAAACCCGTCAGCCATACATCCCCCGGCCGCGCGCCGAGCTCGAGATTCGGGGTGATTTTTTATAGAGGTTTTCTTCCTCGCGGCCCGGGCGGTGAAGCCAAGACCCTCGGTCCCCTAGGGGATTACGATCTGATGACGGGGGCAGCGAAAGGAAACAGTCCTCCCGCTGCCTGCTCGGTGACAGGGTGAGTGAACACCGAGCCCGTCCTTGCTCCTCCAACGTGACAGAACACGTGGAGCAGCACCCCAGCCCAGACTGGGCTCCCCCCCCAGTGGTTTTTTATAGAGGTTTTCTCCTCGTGGCCCATGCAGGGCCTCCGGCCCTCTCAATGAGGATTCCGGATCGGGCCGAACGGTGGTCTGCATCAGACCGTGTCTGCCGGCCATGACTGACCGGCAAACCCGTCGCCCCTCCACTCCGAGAGGAGTGCCCCCCGTGTGCATAAACGCACACCATCGCGACCTCAAGATGAGGAGCGATCCCACCCCCTGGTTTTGGCCCGCGCCGGGATGAACCCGATACCGCGCATATCTGCGCGGCGTTCCCCTATCCGCCACCTGGGGACGCGCCCGGTATGAGATCCAGAAACTCCGCCGGGAACCTAACCTAACCTAACCTAACCTTTTTTTTTTTTTTTTTTTTTTTTTTTTTTTTTGACCCTGTGAAAACCCCTTATGGGTACCCCGCCGCCGGGGGAGGCGACGAGGTGATGTCGGACTCGCACCGACTAAAAACACAGGAGTGTCCCATCTGCACCATTATACCGGGCCGCGGGTTCAAGCCAGCACTCGTCCGCGACCCGGCGGTGCCGGTCCGCCACTGCGGACCCCCACTTGTCACAGGGGGGGAGGGGTGCTCACCCCCCTTGACCACCTTCTGCTGAGGGGCGTGCGAGGGACACTACGCACGCCACCTCGGGTCCATATACGGAGCGCACGGATTTCCCCCAATCCGCCCGCTCGATGGACCGCTACGGGGGGAGTCGGATGTTATGACCCCCCCGCCTCCGGCGCCCGGTGCGCCTGCTGCGGCTCGGGAGAGTGGACGTGATTTCCCTCTCCCTCTCCGCAGCTTCCTTCTGCGACATCACCTCCTCGCAGAAGGACACCACTGCGTCCCAGGACCTGTCGCTGCCGACCATATGACGAACAATGGCCGGGAGCGAGAGGTCCCCTCCGACTTCCGCGACTAGAGCACGGCGCGGCGCATCCCAAGAGATGCACTCCTCCACAACATGCCGCGCCGTCTCCTCGCGGCAACCGACGCAGTGGTGGCACCGGGCGTCTGGCTCCCTGCCTATGCGACACAGGTACTTTCCGAAGCACCCATGTCCAGAAAGCACCTGCGTCGCCCGAAACGTCAGGGAGCCGTGGCTCCTCCCTAGCCACTCCTGCAGCACTGGCCGGATGGCCTCGATCGTCGTGAGGCCAGCGCTGGGGTGAGTGAGGCGTTCACCCCAATCCGCCACCAGGACCTCGCGGAGCTCCGACCTGCGCCACTCGATTTCTCGCGGCGCAGGCCTGTTGCCCCGCTCCCTCTCGCCCCCGCGCCATGTATAGAGTGACGCGAGGGCCTTCGCCTCCAGGTCCCAGGGCGGAGATCCGGCCAGTACGCACGCTGCCTCATGGGAGATCGTGCGATAACCTCTTATGACTCTGACGGCCATCGCCCGTTGCGGCTTCCGCAGAATGGCGATGTTGCTGGCCGTCAGGTCATCGGCCCACACCGGGGCCCCGTACAGGGCCATGGATCGCACGACCCCCATGTACAGCCGCCGACAACTTGTCGTCGGCCCTCCAAGATTGGGAAGCAGCGTCGCCAGCGCGGCCGCAGCGCCCATCAGTTTGGGCGCCAGCCGCCGGAAGTGGGGCCCGAAATCCCAGCGGCTGTCGAGGACGACCCCCAGGTATTTTATCGTCGCCCCGACAGCTATTCGGACCCCACCGACCACGATGTTAGATCCCGGCGGCGGCGCGTTCCGAGGCCCATGGAACGTCATGGCCTCGGATTTGTGGAGGGCCACCTCCAGCCCCAATCGCCGGATGCGACCCACCACCTGCGCCACTGCGGCCGTCGCCAGCAAGGCTGCCTCCCTGTGCGATCTCCCCCGGGCCGCGACGAGCGTGTCGTCCGCGTAACACGTCACGCTAGCGCCCCGGAGGAGAGCACCCCTCAGCACCCAGTCGTACCCGATGTTCCACAGGAGCGGGCCCAGGACCGAGCCCTGTGGAACACCGCACGACATCTGGTGTCGCTGCACCACGCCATTTTGCCCCACGTAGGTGACCCAACGCCCCGACAAATAAGCCCCGACGATGTGGCGGAGGTAGGGAGGCACTCCGTGATAACGTAGGGCCTCCCTAATACAACTCCAGGGCAGGGTGTTGAAGGCGTTACAGATGTCTAACGACACCGCCAACAAGACCCCACCCCGGGACACCACTTCCTCCGCCAGGCTCCTCACGCGCATGATAGCGTCTATGGTGGAGCGCCCGCGGCGGAAACCGAACTGGTTGCCGTCCAGGTCCGGCCCCTCCCTGCTCAGATGCTGGACGAGGCGGTCGGCGACGATGCGCTCGAAGAGCTTTGCCACCTCGTCCAGCAGCACTATGGGCCGGTATGCGGACGGCGAGTCCGCCGGGCGCCCCTCCTTCCTGAGGAGGACCAGCCTGCCGGTTTTCCACTGCGATGGAAACCGGCCCTCCTGCAGGCATGCCGTGAAGAACCGTCGCAGTCGGGGCTCCAACTCCTTCAGGGCGAGGACCCAGGCGCGGCCGGGTATGCCGTCGGGCCCCGGGGCAGTGTTCTTGGCCCGGAGCCGATCCACCGCTGCCTTCAGGTCCTCTTGGGTCACCTCGGGGGCATTCGGGACTTCTCCCTCTCCAGGAGGCTCTGGCGGAGCCATCGGCGGTGGTGTGTGTTCCGCCCTTGATGGAAATAGGGCGGACACCACGTCCCCGAGCAGCTCGGGGCGGAGACCCTCTGTAAGTGGGGGGGCCCAGGGGCGTAGTTTGCCCCGTACCATGCGGTACGGACGCCCCCACGGATCGCGATCGAGGGTCTCGAGCAGCTCCTCCCTCGCTGCCTCCTTTGCTCTGCCGATGGCTATCTTCAGAGCCTCCTTCGCGGCGCGGTACCTCTGGTACAGCGCCGCCTCCGTCTCAGGGCTCCGGTTCAGACGCCTCCGACGCTGTCTGGTGTACTGGCGTCTCGCCGCTATGCACGTATAGCGCAACTGGGCGATTTCCTCTGTCCACCAGTACACCTGACGCTTGGTGGGCCGAGACTGGACGCGGGGCATAGCCGCGTCGCAGATCTGCGTCATCGCCCCGCGGAACCAGCTCGCCTCCCCGTCGACGTCGTCACCGGGCCTCTCTGGTCCTTCAGACCACGCCTTGACTATGGCCGCTTCCTCGAGGAGCTCCCGGTCGAGGCGCTTCAGCGCCCAGCGCGGTCCGTCCCTCCCCGGGGTCGGCGGGCGGTGGATGCCCGAGGTCTGGGCGGAGACGTTGAACCGGATGTACCGGTGGTCCGACAACGTCTCCACCTCCTCCAAGACTCTCCACCCCCGGACACGGCGTGCTAGAGCCGGGCTAGCGAACGATACGTCCACTATGGACCCGCCCAGCTGTCGCACGCACGTGTCGACTGAACCGCGGTTCAGGACGGACAGACCCGTCGTGAGAGCCCACTCCTCCAGCGCCGTGCCACGATGATCTGTGGCGCGGGAACCCCACGCCGCGGACTTGGCGTTGAGGTCCCCGAGGACGAGAACGGAGCGAGGGTGGGCGCGGTCCACCAACGTGGACAGCTCCAAGAGGAAGCTCTCGAATTCGGCGAGGGTGCGGTTCGGAGAGAAATATGCTCCCACCACCACAACCTCGCCGAACTGAGCCGCGACGTAGCCCCGCCCTCTCGAGATGTTTTCGATGGACGGGGCCCCGGCGGCAGCTGACCAAATTAGAGCCGCCGAGCCAGTGGCGTCTCCCACCCAGTCGTCCCTGGGAGGGATAAAATATGGCTCGGCGACGACAGCGATGTTTATCTTCCACTGCGCCATGCTCTGGAGTAAAAGGTCCTGAGCCCTGGCGCAGTGGTTGATATTGGCCTGCAGGAGACGGAGGGGTGGGGCCATTACTGACACTCCATGTCTACTGGCCCCTCCGTCTGGCTCTGCGGCGCTTCCGCCGCAGCCAAGGCGTTCGGCTGTTCCCTAGCAGCCGATTCTTCCTTCTTTTTCTTCTTCCTACTCTTTTTTTTCTGGCCCCCTTTGCTGGCGGTGCAGGCTTTGCTGCCCATTTTGTGTTCCGCTGGCTTGCCAGACGCCGTGCACAGAGCACAGCACGGCGTTGTTGCCTGGCAAGACCCTGCCTTGTGGCCGGGCTGGCCACAGCGGAAACACAAGTCGCCGCAATCCGCCTGTGAGGTGCACTGTGCCCTGACGTGGCCATCACTCTGGCACTTGTAGCACCTCGTGGGCCTCGGCTCCAGCACTTTCACCCGAGCCGAGACCCAGCCCACCAGTAATCTGCCACCGTCGACGACTCGCTTTGCAGCCGCCACGGGACAGCTGGTGACGACCGCCCCCATGCCGCTAGGCCCCCGGGCGAAAGTTCCCGGACGGACTTGGTCCGGCGAGCAGCCCCCGACTCTGGCTATTGCGGCCGCCAGTTCTTCGGCGGTCACTGAGTCGTCCAAGCCCGTGATGCGCAAGCTTGCACATTTAACGGGCCTGGACACCCGGACACCTTCCGCCTCCAGAAGAGACCTCAGCCGCTCGGCAAGGGCGTCCGCCTTCTACCCGCTCGTAGCCCCAGAGATCTCTAGGAGCCGAGCACCTGTGGCAGTGGTTTTTACCTGCACGCCCGCAATGCCGAGGTCGGCCAACGTGATGTTGGCCTTGGCCTTGGCCAAGACCGCGCCGTACGTCAGGCCCCTCTCCTGTGCTCCCGGTTCAAGCGTCAGGACCACCGCCGTTGAGCGGGGAGCGCGCAACTTTGCCTCCGCCTTCTTTGCCTTCTTAGAGGCGGCTTTGGCCTTCTTTTTGGAGGCCTTCTTTGCCCCGACGGTCTCCCACTCGCCCGTTTGTTTGGATGTCGAGGGAGCAGAGGCCGGAGCCTGCTGGGCAGCGGACTTTGTGGCTGCCGTTTGGCCAGCTGGTACGGTACTCTGCACCGGGGCGGCCTGCGAGGTTGCCGCCTTGGCTGCGTAGGTCGGCTTAGCCTTTTTGCCCTTTTTGGTCGACGCCTTGGTCGGGGCTTTGGATGGGCCAGCATGGACCTCGGCCACCGCATCCACAGCCGCTTGAGCTGCCGCCTGAGCTGCCGCTTCCCGTTTCCGGTCTGCTGCCAGCGGAGGCCGGATTGTTTTGGCCGGCAGCAGCCGGTCCTCAAGCGCCGCGAGCCGCGCGTTCAGCATGTTGCCGATCCTCTCAGTGAGCGTACGCTCCAACTCGGGATCGGCAACAGACTTTGCGGGCGGGATGTTGTTCGCCTCCGGCTCGGGCCGTGCAGACCTTATGGCCAGCAGCTCTTTCCGCAGGTCGGCGAGCTCCGACCGTAGCTCCGCCATTTCCGCCCGGAGGCGTTTGTTCTCCGCCTGGAGCAGTGCGGTCTCTTCATTGGCGGTGCGAGCACCGAACTCCTCAGCCGCCTCTCCTATGAAGGCGGCCGCATCCTTAAGGGCACGTTGAAAAGTGCCCTTGAGGTTTTTGGAATTAGTGGCGACCTTCAGGATGGTCGCCACGTTATCCTTAACCTGTTGCGTCAGCGTGTACGCTGACGCAGTGGACACGACCGTCTCAAGGGATCCAGACGTGCTGCTCCCGGAGAGGCGAGAGATTTTGTGGGAGCGCGCTCGCTCCGCCAGCTTCGCCACCTCCTCTTCCGCCCGCAGACGGAGCTCCTCGCGCTTGGCGGCGTTCAGATCCGCCTGCGCCTTGGCCAGGCCGACATATTTGCCGGTGGTCGGCGGCCGCCCTCGTCCTCTCGTGCTGACCTTAGAGGCCGGCGAGGACTCGTCACTCGAGGCCGATTCCAGCCCCGAGTGCTCCGCTCTGTGGCGCTTGCGGCCTTCGACCCTCCAAAATTTGGAGGGCCGTCCACCACTTACGCCACTGGAGTTGGAGCCATGGTCTGACTCCATATCCACCTCTGAGGCTGACAATCGTGTCAGCCTCACAACAGGCTGCGCCCTGACAAGGGCACTGCGTGTCGTCTCCTCACTTTGTCCTAAGACAACGTCGTTTTGGGTTTTTTGGGTTTTGTTTAAAGTATCCATACAATTCCCACGAGTATGGGGGAAATAAAAGGTCCACCCGGGCAGTGCCCCCTGTACCCGGGTAAGCGTATATACTCCAGAGGGTCCGCCGGTCCTCTGGAGGGGGCGCGCTCGAGACTGATCATACCCGTCAGCCATACATCCCCTGGCCGCGCGCCGAGCTCGAGATTCGGGGTGATTTTTTATAGAGGTTTTCTTCCTCGCGGCCCGGGCGGTGAAGCCAAGACCCTCGGTCCCCTAAGGGATTACGATCTGATGACGGGGGCAGCGAAAGGAAACAGTCCTCCCGCTGCCTGCTCGGTGACAGGGTGAGTGAACACCGAGCCCGTCCTTGCTCCTCCAACGTGACAGAACACGTGGAGCAGCACCCCAGCCCAGACTGGGCTCCCCCCCGGTGGTTTTTTATAGAGGTTTTCTCCTCGTGGCCCACGCAGGGCCTCCGGCCCTCTCAATGAGGATTCCGGATCGGGCCGAACGGTGGTCTGCATCAGACCGTGTCTGCCGGCCATGACTGACCGGCAAACCCGTCGCCCCTCCACTCCGAGAGGAGTGCCCCCCGTGTGCGACGCACACCATCGCGACCTCAAGATGAGGAGCGATCCCACCCCCTGGTTTTGGCCCGCGCCGGGATGAACCCGATACCGCGCATATCTGCGCGGCGTTCCCCTATCCGCCACCTGGGGACGCGCCCGGTATGAGATCCAGAAACTCCGCCGGGAACCTAACCTAACCTAACCTAACCTTTTTTTTTTTTTTTTTTTTTTTTTTTTTTTTTTGTCGCTGGGAAAAAAAATGCATTACGCATACCCTCCCATCGGGGGATGGGGGGTTATGTGGGACTCCCCGGTCTGGTTCGGGTATACCCACTAAAAACAACCCAGCGGCCTTTACCCGCTTCGTCCGAGCGGCGGGGACTGGGAAACCGGCACAGCCTCTACGTCCAGTCCCCCGCCGACGATTGCCCTTTATGATGGGTGCAATGCAGGCAAAGGCGCTCGCACGCCCGTCGCCCGCCCGTCGCCACGCACTCTCCGACCCCTTCTTCGTCTGCGGAGCGGCGCAGCGAGAGGGTCGTCCTCCCGCGCGCGCTCCGCCTCCTCCTTTTGCGAGATTACGTCCTCGCAAAAAGAGGCTACCGCTGCCCAGGCCTCCTCGCCCCCCAGCATGGCACTGATCACGCCGGGAAGCGAGAGGTCCCGCCCAACCACCGCAGTCAGACCGCGGCGCTGCTCAGACCAAGCCGGGCACACCTCAAGTGTGTGTTGCGCCGTGTCCTCCGCCGCACCGCATTCGTGGCACGCCGGTGTCTCCTCCCTCCCGATCCGGTGCAGGTGCGATCCGAAACAGCCATGGCCGGACAACACCTGCACCAGACGGAACGAGAGGAAACCGTGGGACCGCTCGAGCCAACTCCGCAGGACCGGACCAAGCGCGTCCAATGTCCGGCGGCCAAAAGCGGCGGCGGCGAGGTCCTCCGTCCAGTGGAGGACGATGGCGTCCTTCGCCTCCCGCCGCACAGCCTCCCGCTCTTCGGCGACGGGGCGCACCCCGAGCGCCCTCTGACGCGCCGTCCACTCGTACACTCTGGCGAGCACCCAAGCCTCCAACTCCCAAGGAGGGGTGCCGGCCAGAGCGCACGCCGCCGAGAAGCCCACCGAACGGTAGGCCCTCGCCACCCGCAGTGCGATGGCCCTTTGGGGCCTGCGGATGGCGGTCGCATTCTCCCTTCTGTGCAGGGAGTCCGCCCAGATGGGGGCCCCGTATAGGGCCATGCTCCTCAGTATGCCGGCATATAGGCGCCGGCATCCCGCCTTGGGCCCCCCCAGATTCGGGAGGAGCCACGAGAGGGCGTCCGCGGCCTTCAACAGGCGCGTCGATAGCCCGCTGAAATGCGGGCCGAAGCGCCATCTCTCGTCCAGCACCAAGCCCAGATACTTCATCTGGGGCTGGACCCCTATCCTGACGCCCTCTACGATAATGTGAGCGTCGGGAGGGATGCGCTGCCGAGGCCCGTGAAAGAATACGGCCTCGGTCTTTTGCAGCGCCACCTTCAATCCCAGGCGGCGGATCCTCTCCGCAACCAAGGTTCCGCCAGCCGAGGCCAGACAGGCCGCGTCCCCAAAGTTCCTCCCCCGGGCGGTGAGGAGAGTGTCATCCGCGTAGCAGATGACACTCGTGCCCTGGAGGAGGGCTCCCCTCAGGAGCCAGTTGAATCCGATGTTCCACAGGGTGGGGCCTAGCACCGACCCCTGCGGAACACCGGACTCTGCGCCGAACCGCCTCAACGTGGCCGTCTTGTCCACGAGGAGGACCTCCCTGTCCTCCAAGTAGCTGGCCAGGAGGCTCCGCAGGTATTGGGGCACTCCATGATACCGGAGCGCCTCCAGAATCGTCGAGTGGGGCACGGAGTTGAAGGCGTTGGCAATGTCAAATGACACCGCCAGCACTCCGCCCCCCGCCTCCACCGCCTCCTTCATCTGGCCCTTGAGTAGGGCCAGCGCATCAATCGTCGAACGCCCCCGACGGAAACCGAATTGGGCGTCCGACAGGTCCGGCCCTACGCCCCGCAAATGGCTATCGAGCCTGGAGGCGACAATCCCCTCGAACAGTTTTCCGACCTCATCGAGTAGGACGATGGGCCGGTATGCCGAGGGGGAGTCCACCGGGCGTCCCTCCTTTCGGAGGAGGCATAGCTGCCCCTCCTTCCACTTTTTCGGGAATCTCCCAGCCGTAAAGCACGCGCTAAAGAGATCCCGAAACCTGTCCTTCATTTCGGAGGCGGCGATCGCCACCACCCGTGCGGGGACGCCGTCTGGTCCGGGAGCCGTCTTCTTCGCGCGGAGGCTGAGAACCCCCGCGTCGAGCTCCGCCGCCGTCACCGGGGGGACCCCCTCCTCCGGCGGAGCCGCCCCCTGCGGAGGATCCATCGTTGGTGGGGTGAAGTCGGTCCTGCGCGGAAACAGGGACCGGACCACCCCGTCGAGCAACGCTGGCTCGAGGGTCTCAGTCAGTGGGGGACCGTATGGGCGTAGCTGGTTCCGCGCCGCCTTGTACGGTCTCCCATAAGGATCCCTGTCGAGATCCGCCAGCATCTCGGCCCTCGCCGAGTCTTCTGCAGCGCCCATTGCTGACTTGAGGACCGTTTTCGCCTCTCGGTAGGTGGCGTATAGGCGGTCCTCCTCTGCCTGGACTCGGTTTCGGGCGCTGCGCCGTCGACTCCGAGTGTAGGCTCTTCTGGCCGCCACGCAGGCGGCCCGGAGCTCCGCCAGCTCCTCCGTCCACCAATAGACGGCACGACGGGGAGGCGGACGGCGAGACCGGGGCATGCTAGAGTTGCACACCTCGGTCAGGGACCCCCTGAGCTGGACCGCTGCGGCGTCCACGTCCAGGACCTCGACAGGGGGCGACAGCCAGTCCTGGAGAAAGGCCGCCTCCCTGGCTGCCTCCCGGTTCAGGCGGGTGAGTGTCCACCGCGGGAAGGGAGACTGACGAGCGCGGGCCATCCCCCCCCCCGGAGCAGAGATGTCGAACCGTACATATCGGTGGTCCGACAAGGTCTCCACCATCTCTACCCGCCAATTGACGACGCGGGCGGCCAGCGTGGGGGTGGCGAACGAGATGTCCACCACCGACCCGCCCCGCTGCCGCACACACGTGTGGACCGCCCCCCTGTTGAGGAGGGACACACCGCATGAGGCCGCCCAAAACTCGACGGCTCGTCCCCGAACGTTGCAACCGGTGGTCGGGTTGCCCCAGGCCACTGACTTGGCGTTCAGGTCGCCCAACAGCACGACCTGGCGCAGCGCCATCCTCCCTACGACTGCGGTGAGGACCTCGAGGAAATCCTCGAAGTCCGAGAGAGGGCGGTTCGGTGAGAAATAGACCCCCACCACCGCCATGTCTCCCCACGCGGCGGCCACGTATCCCGGTCCCCTCTCTAAGAGCGAGAGGGGAGGGGAGTCCGTGGAAGACCGCGAAACCAATGCCACCAGGCCGTCCCGGTCACCCAGCCAACGGCCAGGCACCGAGTAAGGCTCGGCGATCACCGCCAAGTCCACCAACCACTCAGCCATGGTCTGCATCAGCAGATCCTGGGCTGCCCTGCAATGGTTGGTGTTCGCCTGAAGGATGCGATGTTGGACCGAATCCATCAGTCGGACATCGCATCTCCCTCCCCAGCCGCCGCAGGAACGACGGCGCTAGCGGCAGCAGCAGGCCCGGTCGGTGCCCGGGCTTTGCCCCGCTTTGGGGGAGGATTGCAGTTCCTCCCCTTCATAGCGTGGTCTGCCGGGCAGCCACTGGCGGCACACACCGCGCAGTGCGGCGCGGCGGCCCCGCAGGAGGCGGCTTTGTGACCCTCCTTGCCGCAACGGAAGCACATGTCCGTCCTGTCTACTGTGGACGGACACAGGGGCCGGGTGTGTCCGATGCCGAAGCACCGGAAACACCGCAGAGGCTGTTCCTCGAGTGCCCGGACTGCACCCGAGCTGAACCCGACTGTAAGCCGTCCCTTGGCAAGGACGGCTTTGGCAGCGGCGATTGGGCACTCGAGGCGAACGGTGCCCATGCCGCCGCGCCCGGGCCTTATGTCCCGGCATTGGACCGCCGCGACGCCACAGTCCCCTATCGCTGCGACCGCCGCCACCACCTCCTCCTTGGTGACGGAGTCATCAAGGTCCGTCACCTCTATGGCCGCCGACTTTACCGGTCGGGCCACCTTGGCCGAGTCCGCAATGACCTCCTGCAGCTTGGCTGCAAAGAGGTCCGCATGGGCACTCCCCTCTGCCCCCGGGAACTCAAAGATTCGGGCCCCGGCTTGGGTCCGACGGCAAGACACCTTGCTGATCCCCAGTTGGGTGGGATCGGCATTCGCACGCGCCCGCACCAAAATAGACGCGTACGTCTCCCCTCGTTCCGCAGCCTCCGCGGTGAGCGTCACAACGACGGCCGCGGTTTTGGGGGGGACTAGCTGCTTCTTTCCCCCCCCTTTCCCTTTCCCCTTTCCCTTGCCGGTCGTCTGCGACTGGCTGGGAGCGGTGGTGGCGGGGACGGCAGGTACGGCCGTCGCCGACTTTTTGCCTTTGCCCTTCCCCTTACGGCCCGCCACCTTCCACTCGTTGGACGGGGTGGTCGAGGGGAGAAGGGCGTCCTCCGCCTGGGAGGAGGACGGCCCCGGGTCGCACTGCCCCTTATCCGCTGCAAGCGGCGGTCGGAGGCGTTTCTCCGGCAAGAGCCGGTCCTCGATGCCTGCTAAGCAGGCTCTTGTGAAGGCCCTCTCCTCCATTACAACCTTGCGGATGATATCCTCGAGGTTGGAGGCGGGGCCCTCTGCCACAGGGCTCGGCTCGGCTTGTTGTGGCCGGGCCGTGGCTTTAGCCAGCTTCTGATGGAGCTGGCTGACCTCCGACTGCAGGCGGTCGATTTTTGCCTGCAGTTGCCGTGTCTCGTCGGTGGCCGTTCGCTGGACCAGCTCCGCGACGACACCGCGCATGCTCGCGGCCCTGCATTTGAGGGCCTTCTGGAAGGTCCCCTTCAGGTTGGAGGACTTAGAGGCGACCTCGACTATCTCCTTTTCGTCCTCCTCCGCCATTTTCTCCAGCTCCGCCAGAGAATGGTCCGCGTATACAACGCGAGACGCACCGTACCCGGACTTGGCTCGGGCGACGAGCGCCCGTTGCTCCTTGGCAGCCACCCGCTCTTCCAGCTCTTGTTGGAGCTGCGCCCGCCGAGCCAGTTCCAACCGGCGTTCGGCGTCCTCAAGCCCAAAGACATGGGCATCCGCGGCCGCCGTCGGCTTTTTGGCCTTCGACAGCCCCGTCGACCCCGAAGCCGAGGAGCCCCCGGACCCACCTCGGACCTTTTTTCTTTTCCGCGACCGAGAGCCATCCGACACACTAATCAGAGAGTCGTTGTCGGACGACTCATCCGCGAACGTAGAGAAGTAACTAGCCGCAGACGGCGCGCGGCTAGTCTCTGACGCCGTAGCGTCGAAGTGGCCCTGAGAAGGGCCTTTGGGTTGGCCCTGAGAAGGGCCTTCGGGTTGGCCCTGAGAAGGGCCTTCGGGTTGGCCCTGAGAAGGGCCTTTGGGTTGGCCCTGAGAAGGGCCTTTGGGTTGGCCCTGAGAAGGGCCTTTGGGTTGGCCCTGAGAAGGGCCTTTTGGTCTCGAAAAACGCCCGCAGGCGTCCCGCGCAGGTTTAGGCATAGCCTCCGCAGGTTCGCAGCCTCAAAACAATCAATAAATTCGCTACGATGCACAGTGCACTTTGGCCAACCCAGTCTGCCACTCCGTTACGGTGGTCAGAACTGGGTCGTTTCCAGGGGACGCGACGTGGACGCAAGCACTGTGGGGGGTCCCCCAACCTAACCTAACCTAACCTAACCTAACCTTTTTTTTTTTTTTTTTTTTTTTTTTTTGTCGCTGGGAAAAAATGCGTTACGCATACCCTCCCATCGGGGGATGGGGGGGCTATGTGGGACTCCCCGGTCTGGTTCCGGTATACCCACTAAAACAACCCAGCGGCCTCTACCCGCTTCGTCCGAGTGGCGGGGACTGGGAAACCGGCATAGCCTCTACTTCCAGTCCTCCGCCGACGATTGCCCTTTGAGACGGGTGCAATGCAGGCAAAGGCGCCCTCGCGCTTGTCGCCCGCCCGTCGCCACGCACTCTCCGACCCCTTCTTCGTCTGCGGAGCGGCGCAGCGAGAGGGTCGTCCTCCCGCGCGCGCTCCGCCTCCTCCTTTTGCGAGATTACGTCCTCGCAAAAGGAGGCTACCGCTGCCCAGGCCTCCTCGCCCCCCAGCATGGCACTGATCACGCCGGGAAGCGAGAGGTCCTGCCCAACCACCGCAGTCAGACCGCGGCGCTGCTCGGACCAAGCCGGGCACACCTCGAGTGTGTGTTGCGCCGTGTCCTCCGCCGCACCGCATTCGTAGCACGCCGGTGTCTCCTCCCTCCCGATCCGGTGCAGGTGCGATCCGAAACAGCCATGGCCGGACAACACCTGCACCAGACGGAACGAGAGGAAACCGTGGGACCGCTCGAGCCAACTCCGCAGGACCGGACCAAGCGCGTCCAATGTCCGGCGGCCAAAGGCGGCGGCGGCGAGGTCCTCCGTCCAGTGGAGGACGATGGCGTCCTTCGCCTCCCGCCGCACAGCCTCCCGCTCTTCGGCGACGGGGCGCACCCCGAGCGCCCTCTGACGCGCCGTCCACTCGTACACCCTAGCGAGCACCCAGGCCTCTAACTCCCAAGGAGGGGTGCCGGCCAGAGCGCATGCCGCCGAGAAGCCCACCGAACGGTAGGCCCTCGCCACCCGCAGTGCGATGGCCCTTTGGGGCCTGCGGATGGCGGTCGCATTCTCCCTTCTGTGGAGGGAGTCCGCCCAGATGGGGGCCCCGTATAGGGCCATGCTCCTCAGGATGCCGGCATATAGGCGCCGGCATCCCGCCTTGGGCCCCCCCAGATTCGGGAGGAGCCACGAGAGGGCGTCCGCGGCTTTCAATAGGCGCGTCGACAGCCCGCTGAAATGCGGGCCGAAGCGCCATCTCTCGTCCAGCACCAAGCCCAGATACTTCATCTGGGGCTGGACCCCTATCCTGACGCCCTCTACGACAATATGAGCGTCGGGAGGGATGCGCTGCCGAGGCCCGTGAAAGAATACGGCCTCGGTCTTTTGCAGCGCCACCTTCAATCCCAGGCGGCGGATCCTCTCTGCAACCAAGGTTCCGCCAGCCGAGGCCAGACAGGCCGCGTCCCCAAAGTTCCTCCCCCGGGCGGTGAGGAGAGTGTCATCCGCGTAGCAGATGACACTCGTGCCCTGGAGGAGGGCTCCCCTCAGGAGCCAGTTGAATCCGATGTTCCACAGGGTGGGGCCCAGCACCGACCCCTGCGGAACACCGGACTCTGCGCCGAACCGCCTCAACGTGGCCGTCTTGTCCACGAGGAGGACCTCCCTGTCCTCCAAGTAGCTGGCCAGGAGGCTCCGCAGGTATTGGGGCACTCCATGATACCGGAGCGCCTCCAGAATCGTCGAGTGAGGCACGGAGTTGAAGGCGTTGGCAATGTCAAATGACACCGCCAGCACTCCGCCCCCCGCCTCCACCGCCTCCTTCACCTGGCCCCTGAGTAGGGCCAGCGCATCAATCGTCGAACGCCCCCGACGGAAACCGAATTGGGCGTCCGACAGGTCCGGCCCTACGCCCCGCAAATGGCTATCGAGCCTGGAGGCGACAATCCCCTCGAACAGTTTTCCGACCTCATCGAGTAGGACGATGGGCCGGTATGCCGAGGGGGAGTCCACCGGGCGTCCCTCCTTTCGGAGGAGGCATAGCTGCCCCTCCTTCCACTTTTTCGGGAATCTCCCAGCCGTGAAGCACGCGCTAAAGAGATCCCGAAACCTGTCCTTCATTTCGGAGGCGGCGATCGCCACCACCCGTGCGGGGACGCCGTCTGGTCCGGGAGCCGTCTTCTTCGCGCGGAGGCTGAGAACCCCCGCGTCGAACTCCGCCGCCGTCACCGGAGGAACCCCCTCCTCCGGCGGAGCCGCCCCCTGCGGAGGATCCATCGTTGGTGGGGTGAAGTCGGTCCCGCGCGGAAACAGGGACCGGACCACCCCGTCAAGCAACGCCGGCTCGAGGGTCTCCGTCAGTGGGGGACCATATGGGCGTAGCTGGTTCCGCGCCGCCTTGTACGGTCTCCCATAAGGATCCCTGTCGAGATCCGCCAGCATCTCGGCCCTCGCCGAGTCTTCTGCAGCGCCCATTGCAGACTTGAGGACCGTTTTCGCCTCTCGGTAGGTGGCGTATAGGCGGTCCTCCTCTGCCTGGACTCGGTTTCGGGCGCTGCGCCGTCGACTCCGAGTGTAGGCTCTTCTGGCCGCCACGCAGGCGGCCCGGAGCTCCGCCAGCTCCTCCGTCCACCAATAGACGGCACGACGGGGAGGCGGACGACGAGACCGAGGCATGCTAGAGTTGCACACCTCGGTCAGGGACCCCCTGAGCTGGACCGCTGCGGCGTCCACGTCCAGGACCTCGACAGGGGGCGACAGCCAGTCCTGGAGAAAGGCCGCCTCCCTGGCTGCCTCCCGGTTCAGGCGGGTGAGTGTCCACCGCGGGAAGGGAGACTGACGAGCGCGGGCCATCCCCCCCCCCGGAGCAGAGATGTCGAACCGTACATATCGGTGGTCCGACAAGGTCTCCACCATCTCTACCCGCCAATTGACGACGCGGGCGGCCAGCGTGGGGGTGGCGAACGAGATGTCCACCACCGACCCGCCCCGCTGCCGCACACACGTGTGGACCGCCCCCCTGTTGAGGAGGGACACACCGCATGAGGCCGCCCAAAACTCGACGGCTCGTCCCCGAACGTTGCAACCGGTGGTCGGGTTGCCCCAGGCCACTGACTTGGCGTTCAGGTCGCCCAACAGCACGACCTGGCGCAGCGCCATCCTCCCCACGACTGCGGTGAGGACCTCGAGGAAATCCTCGAAGTCCGAGAGAGGGCGGTTCGGTGAGAAATAGACCCCCACCACCGCCATGTCTCCCCACGCGGCGGCCACGTATCCCGGTCCCCTCTCTAAGAGCGAGAGGGGAGGGGAGTCCGTGGAAGACCGCGAAACCAATGCCACCAGGCCGTCCCGGTCACCCAGCCAACGGCCAGGCACCGAGTAAGGCTCGGCGATCACCGCCAAGTCCACCAACCACTCAGCCATGGTCTGCATCAGCAGATCCTGGGCTGCCCTGCAATGGTTGGTGTTCGCCTGAAGGATGCGATGTTGGACCGAATCCATCAGTCGGACATCGCATCTCCCTCCCCAGCCGCCGCAGGAACGACGGCGCTAGCGGCAGCAGCAGGCCCGGTCGGTGCCCGGGCTTTGCCCCGCTTTGGGGGAGGATTGCAGTTCCTCCCCTTCATAGCGTGGTCTGCCGGGCAGCCACTGGCGGCACACACCGCGCAGTGCGGCGTGGCGGCCCCGCAGGAGGCGGCTTTGTGACCCTCCTTGCCGCAACGGAAGCACATGTCCGTCCTGTCTACTGTGGACGGACACAGGGGCCGGGTGTGTCCGATGCCGAAGCACCGGAAACACCGCAGAGGCTGTTCCTCGAGTGCCCGGACTGCACCCGAGCTGAACCCGACTGTAAGCCGTCCCTTGGCAAGGACGGCTTTGGCAGCAGCGATTGGGCACTCGAGGCGAACGGTGCCCATGCCGCCGCGCCCGGGCCTTATGTCCCGGCATTGGACCGCCGCGACGCCACAGTCCCCCATCGCTGCGACCGCCGCCACCACCTCCTCCTTGGTGACGGAGTCATCAAGGTCCGTCACCTCTATGGCCGCCGACTTTACCGGTCGGGCCACCTTGGCCGAGTCCGCGATGACCTCCTGCAGCTTGGCTGCAAAGAGGTCCGCATGGGCACTCCCCTCTGCCCCCGGGAACTCAAAGATTCGGGCCCCGGCTTGGGTCCGACGGCAAGACACCTTGCTGATCCCCAGTTGGGTGGGATCGGCATTCGCACGCGCCCGCACCAAAATAGACGCGTACGTCTCCCCTCGTTCCGCAGCCTCCGCGGTGAGCGTCACAACGACGGCCGCGGTTTTGGGGGGGACTAGCTGCTTCTTTCCCCCCCCTTTCCCTTTCCCCTTTCCCTTGCCGGTCGTCTGCGACTGGCTGGGAGAGGCGGTGGCGGGGACGGCAGGGACGGCCGTCGCCGACTTTTTGCCTTTGCCCTTCCCCTTACGGCCCGCCACCTTCCACTCGTTGGACGGGGTGGTCGAGGGGAGAAGGGCGTCCTCCGCCTGGGAGGAGGACGGCCCCGGGTCGCACTGCCCCTTATCCGCTGCAAGCGGCGGTCGGAGGCGTTTCTCCGGCAAGAGCCGGTCCTCGATGCCTGCTAAGCAGGCTCTTGTGAAGGCCCTCTCCTCCATTACAACCTTGCGGATGATATCCTCGAGGTTGGAGGCGGGGCCCTCTGCCACAGGGCTCGGCTCGGCTTGTTGTGGCCGGGCCGTGGCTTTAGCCAGCTTCTGATGGAGCTGGCTGACCTCCGACTGCAGGCGGTCGATTTTTGCCTGCAGTTGCCGTGTCTCGTCGGTGGCCGTTCGCTGGACCAGCTCCGCGACGACACCGCGCATGCTCGCGGCCCTGCATTTGAGGGCCTTCTGGAAGGTCCCCTTCAGGTTGGAGGACTTAGAGGCGACCTCGACTATCTCCTTTTCGTCCTCCTCCGCCATTTTCTCCAGCTCCGCCAGAGAATGGTCCGCGTATACAACGCGGGACGCACCGTACCCGGACTTGGCTCGGGCGACGAGCGCCCGTTGCTCCTTGGCAGCCACCCGCTCCTCCAGCTCTTGTTGGAGCTGCGCCCGCCGAGCCAGTTCCAACCGGCGTTCGGCGTCCTCAAGCCCAAAGACATGGGCATCCGCGGCCGCCGTCGGCTTTTTGGCCTTCGACAGCCCCGTCGACCCCGAAGCCGAGGAGCCCCCGGACCCACCTCGGACCTTTTTTCTTTTCCGCGACCGAGAGCCATCCGACACACTAATCAGTGAGTCGTTGTCGGACGACTCATCCGCCCCGCCGAAGTAACTAGCCGCAGACGGCGCGCGGCTAGTCTCTGACGCCGTAGCGTCGAAGTGGCCCTGAGAAGGGCCTTTGGGTTGGCCCTGAGAAGGGCCTTCGGGTTGGCCCTGAGAAGGGCCTTCGGGTTGGCCCTGAGAAGGGCCTTTGGGTTGGCCCTGAGAAGGGCCTTTGGGTTGGCCCTGAGAAGGGCCTTTGGGTTGGCCCTGAGAAGGGCCTTTTGGTCTCGAAAAACGCCCGCAGGCGTCCCGCGCAGGTTTAGGCATAGCCTCCGCAGGTTCGCAGCCTCAAAACAATCAATAAGTTCGCTACGATGCACAGTGCACTTTGGCCAACCCAGTCTGCCACTCCGTTACGGTGGTCAGAACTGGGTCGTTTCCAGGGGACGCGACGTGGACGCAAGCACTGTGGGGGGTCCCCCAACCTAACCTAACCTAACCTAACCTAACCTTTTTTTTTTTTTTTTTTTTTTTTTTTTTTTTTTTTTTTTGTCGCTGGGAAAAAAATGCATTACGCATACCCTCCCATCGGGGGATGGGGGGGTTATGTGGGACTCCCCGGTCTGGTTAAACCGGTATACCCACTAAAAACAACCCAGCGGCCTTTGCCCGCTTCGTCCGAGCGGCGGGGACTGGGAAACCGGCATAGCCTCTACGTCCAGTCCCCCGCCGACGATTGCCCTTTATGACGGGTGCAATGCAGGCAAAGGCGCTCCCGCGCCCGTCGCCCGCCCGTCGCCACGCACTCTCCGACCCCTTCTTCGTCTGCGGAGCGGCGCAGCGAGAGGGTCGTCCTCCCGCGCGCGCTCCGCCTCCTCCTTTTGCGAGATTACGTCCTCGCAAAAGGAGGCTACCGCTGCCCAGGCCTCCTCGCCCCCCAGCATGGCACTGATCACGCCGGGAAGCGAGAGGTCCTGCCCAACCACCGCAGTCAGACCGCGGCGCTGCTCGGACCAAGCCGGGCAAACCTCGAGTACGTGTTGCGCCGTGTCCTCCGCCGCACCGCACTCGTGGCACGCCGGTGTCTCCTCCCTCCCGATCCGGTGCAGGTGCGATCCGAAACAGCCATGGCCGGATAACACCTGCACCAGACGGAACGAGAGGAAACCGTGGGACCGCTCGAGCCAACTCCGCAGGACCGGACCAAGCGCGTCCAATGTCCGGCGGCCAAAAGCGGCGGCGGCGAGGTCCTCCGTCCAGTGGAGGACGATGGCGTCCTTCGCCTCCCGCCGCACAGCCTCCCGCTCCTCGGCGACGGGGCGCACCCCGAGCGCCCTCTGACGCGCCGTCCACTCGTACACTCTGGCGAGCACCCAAGCCTCCAACTCCCAAGGAGGGGTGCCGGCCAGAGCGCACGCCGCCGAGAAGCCCACCGAACGGTAGGCCCTCGCCACCCGCAGTGCGATGGCCCTTTGGGGCCTGCGGATGGCGGTCGCATTCTCCCTTCTGTGCAGGGAGTCCGCCCAGATGGGGGCCCCGTATAGGGCCATGCTCTTCAGTATGCCGGCATATAGGCGCCGGCATCCCGCCTTGGGCCCCCCCAGATTCGGGAGGAGCCACGAGAGGGCGTCCGCGGCCTTCAACAGGCGCGTCGACAGCCCGCTGAAATGCGGGCCGAAGCGCCATCTCTCGTCCAGCACCAAGCCCAGATACTTCATCTGGGGCTGGACCCCTATCCTAATGCCCTCCACGACAATGTGAGCGTCGGGAGGGATGCGCTGCCGAGGCCCGTGAAAGAATACGGCCTCGGTCTTTTGCAGCGCCACCTTCAATCCCAGGCGGCGGATCCTCTCCGCAACCAAGGTTCCGCCAGCCGAGGCCAGACAGGCCGCGTCCCCAAAATTCCTCCCCCGGGCGGTGAGGAGAGTGTCATCCGCGTAGCAGATGACACTCGTGCCTTGGAGGAGGGCTCCCCTCAGGAGCCAGTTGAATCCGATGTTCCACAGGGGGGGGCCTAGCACCGACCCCTGCGGAACACCGGACTCTGCGCCGAACCGCCTCACCGTGGCCGTCTTGTCCACGAGGAGGACCTCCCTGTCCTCCAAGTAGCTGGCCAGGAGGCTCCGCAAGTATTGGGGCACTCCATGATACCGGAGCGCCTCCAGAATCGTCGAGTGGGGCATGGAGTTGAAGGCGTTGGCAATGTCGAATGACACCGCCAGCACTCCGCCCCCCGCCTCCACCGCCTCCTTCACCTGGCCCCTGAGTAGGGCCAGCGCATCGATCGTCGAACGCCCCCGACGGAAACCGAATTGGGCGTCCGACAGGTCCGGCCCTACGCCCCGCAAATGGCTATCGAGCCGGGAGGCGACAATCCCCTCGAACAATTTTCCGACCTCATCGAGTAGGACGATGGGCCGGTATGCCGAGGGGGAGTCCACCGGGCGTCCCTCCTTTCGGAGGAGGCATAGCTGCCCCTCCTTCCACTTTTTCGGGAACCTCCCAGCCGTAAAGCACGCGCTGAAGAGATCCCGAAACCTGGAGGCGGCGATCGCCACCACCCGTGCGGGGACGCCGTCTGGTCCGGGAGCCGTCTTCTTCGCGCGGAGGCTGAGAACCCCCGCGTCGAACTCCGCCGCCGTCACCGGAGGGACCCCCTCCTCCGGCGGAGCCGCCCCCTGCGGAGGATCCATCGTTGGAGGGGCGAAGTCGGTCCTGCGCGGAAACAGGGACCGGACCACCCCGGCAAGCAACGTCGGCTCGAGGGTCTCCGTCAGTGGGGGACCATATGGGCGTAGCTGGTTCCGCGCCGCCTTGTACGGTCTCCCATAAGGATCCCTGTCGAGATCCGCCAGCATCTCGGCCCTCGCCGAGTCTTCTGCAGCGCCCATTGCAGTCTTGAGGACCGTTTTCGCCTCTCGGTAGGTGGCGTATAGGCGGTCCTCCTCTGCCTGGACCCGGTTTCGGGCGCTGCGCCGTCGACTCCGAGTGTAGGCTCTTCTGGCCGCCACGCAGGCGGCCCGGAGCTCCGCCAGCTCCTCCGTCCACCAATAGACGGCACGACGGGGAGGCGGACGGCGAGACCGGGGCATGCTAGAGTTGCACACCTCGGTCAGGGACCCCCTGAGCCGGACCGCTGCGGCGTCCACGTCCTGGACCTCGACAGGGGGCGACAGCCAGTCCTGGAGAAAGGCCGCCTCCTTGGCTGCCTCCCGGTTTAGGCGGGTGAGTGTCCACCGCGGGAAGGGAGACTGACGAGCGCGGGCCATCCCCCCCCCCGGAGCAGAGATGTCGAACCGCACATATCGGTGGTCCGACAAGGTCTCCACCATCTCTACCCGCCAATTGACGACGCGGGCGGCCAGCGTGGGGGTGGCAAACGAGATGTCCACCACCGACCCGCCCCGCCGCCGCACACACGTGTGGACCGTCCCCCTGTTGAGGAGGGACACACCGCATGAGGCCGCCCAAAACTCGACGGCTCGCCCCCGAACGTTGCAACCGTTGGTCGGGTTGCCCCAGGCCACTGACTTGGCGTTCAGGTCCCCCAACAGAACGACCTGGCGCAGCGCCATCCTCCCTACGACTGCGGTGAGGATCTCGAGGAAATCCTCGAAGTCCGAGAGAGGGCGGTTCGGTGAGAAATAGACCCCCACCACCGCCATGTCTCCCCACGCGGCGGCCACGTATCCCGGTCCCCTCTCTAAGAGCGAGAGGGGAGGGGAGTCCGTGGAAGACCGCGAAACCAATACCACCTTGCCGTCCCGGTCACCCAGCCAACGGCCAGGCACCGAGTAAGGCTCGGCGATCACCGCCAAGTCCACCAACCACTCAGCCATGGTCTGCATCAGCAGATCCTGGGCTGCCCTGCAATGGTTGGTGTTCGCCTGAAGGATGCGATGTTGGACCGAATCCATCAGTCGGACATCGCATCTCCCTCCCCAGCCGCCGCAGGAACGACGGCGCTAGCGGCAGCAGCAGGCCCGGTCGGTGCCCGGGCTTTGCCCCGCTTAGGGGGAGGATTGCAGTTCCTCCCCTTCATAACGTGGTCCGCCGGGCAGCCACTGGCGGCACACACCGCGCAGTGCGGCGTGGCGGCCCCGCAGGAGGCGGCTTTGTGACCCTCCTTGCCGCAACGGAAGCACATGTCCGTCCTGTCTACTGTGGACGGACACAGGGGCCGGGTGTGTCCGATGCCGAAGCACCGGAAACACCGCAGAGGCTGTTCCTCGAGTGCCCGGACTGCACCCGAGCTGAACCCGACTGTAAGCCGTCCCTTGGCAAGGACGGCTTTGGCAGCGGCGATTGGGCACTCGAGGCGAACGGTGCCCATGCCGCCGCGCCCGGGCCTTATGTCCCGGCATTGGACCGCCGCGACGCCACAGTCCCCTATCGCTGCGACCGCCGCCACCACCTCCTCCTTGGTGACGGAGTCATCAAGGTCCGTCACCTCTATGGCCGCCGACTTTACCGGTCGGGCCACCTTGGCCGAGTCCGCAATGACCTCCTGCAGCTTGGCTGCAAAGAGGTCCGCATGGGCACTCCCCTCTGCCCCCGGGAACTCAAAGATTCGGGCCCCGGCTTGGGTCCGACGGCAAGACACCTTGCTGATCCCCAGTTGGGTGGGATCGGCATTCGCACGCGCCCGCACCAAAATAGACGCGTACGTCTCCCCTCGTTCCGCAGCCTCCGCGGTGAGCGTCACAACGACGGCCGCGGTTTTGGGGGGGACTAGCTGCTTCTTTCCCCCCCCTTTCCCTTTCCCCTTTCCCTTGCCGGTCGTCTGCGACTGGCTGGGAGCGGTGGTGGCGGGGACGGCAGGTACGGCCGTCGCCGACTTTTTGCCTTTGCCCTTCCCCTTACGGCCCGCCACCTTCCACTCGTTGGACGGGGTGGTCGAGGGGAGAAGGGCGTCCTCCGCCTGGGAGGAGGACGGCCCCGGGTCGCACTGCCCCTTATCCGCTGCAAGCGGCGGTCGGAGGCGTTTCTCCGGCAAGAGCCGGTCCTCGATGCCTGCTAAGCAGGCTCTTGTGAAGGCCCTCTCCTCCATTACAACCTTGCGGATGATATCCTCGAGGTTGGAGGCGGGGCCCTCTGCCACAGGGCTCGGCTCGGCTTGTTGTGGCCGGGCCGTGGCTTTAGCCAGCTTCTGATGGAGCTGGCTGACCTCCGACTGCAGGCGGTCGATTTTTGCCTGCAGTTGCCGTGTCTCGTCGGTGGCCGTTCGCTGGACCAGCTCCGCGACGACACCGCGCATGCTCGCGGCCCTGCATTTGAGGGCCTTCTGGAAGGTCCCCTTCAGGTTGGAGGACTTAGAGGCGACCTCGACAATCTCCTTTTCGTCCTCCTCCGCCATTTTCTCCAGCTCCGCCAGAGAATGGTCCGCGTATACAACGCGGGACGCACCGTACCCGGACTTGGCCCGGGCGACGAGCGCCCGTTGCTCCTTGGCAGCCACCCGCTCCTCCAGCTCTTGTTGGAGCTGCGCCCGCCGAGCCAGTTCCAACCGGCGTTCGGCGTCCTCAAGCCCAAAGACATGGGCATCCGCGGCCGCCGTCGGCTTTTTGGCCTTCGACAGCCCCGTCGACCCCGAAGCCGAGGAGCCCTCGGACCCACCTCGGACCTTTTTTCTTTTCCGCGACCGAGAGCCATCCGACACACTAATCAGAGAGTCGTTGTCGGACGACTCATCCGCGAACGTAGAGAAGTAACTAGCCGCAGACGGCGCGCGGCTAGTCTCTGACGCCGTAGCGTCGAAGTGGCCCTGAGAAGGGCCTTTGGGTTGGCCCTGAGAAGGGCCTTCGGGTTGGCCCTGAGAAGGGCCTTCGGGTTGGCCCTGAGAAGGGCCTTTGGGTTGGCCCTGAGAAGGGCCTTTGGGTTGGCCCTGAGAAGGGCCTTTGGGTTGGCCCTGAGAAGGGCCTTTTGGTCTCGAAAAACGCCCGCAGGCGTCCCGCGCAGGTTTAGGCATAGCCTCCGCAGGTTCGCAGCCTCAAAACAATCAATAAATTCGCTACGATGCACAGTGCACTTTGGCCAACCCAGTCTGCCACTCCGTTACGGTGGTCAGAACTGGGTCGTTTCCAGGGGACGCGACGTGGACGCAAGCACTGTGGGGGGTCCCCCAACCTAACCTAACCTAACCTAACCTAACCTAACCTAACCTAACCTAACCTTTTTTTTTTTTTTTTTTTTTTTTTTTTTTTTGACCCTGTGAAAACCCCTTATGGGTACCCCGCCGCCGGGGGAGGCGACGAGGTGATGTCGGACTCGCACCGACTAAAAACACAGGAGTGTCCCATCTGCACCATTATACCGGGCCGCGGGTTCAAGCCAGCACTCGTCCGCGACCCGGCGGTGCCGGTCCGCCACTGCGGACCCCCACTTGTCACAGGGGGGGAGGGGTGCTCACCCCCCTTGACCACCTTCTGCTGAGGGGCGTGCGAGGGACACTACGCACGCCACCTCGGGTCCATATACGGAGCGAACGGATTTCCCCCAATCCGCCCGCTCGATGGACCGCTACGGGGGGAGTCGGATGTTGTGACCCCCCCGCCTCCGGCGCCCGGTGCGCCTGCTGCGGCTCGGGAGAGTGGACGTGATTTCCCTCTCCCTCTCCGCAGCTTCCTTCTGCGACATCACCTCCTCGCAGAAGGACACCACTGCGTCCCAGGACCTGTCGCTGCCGACCATATGACGAACAATGGCCGGGAGCGAGAGGTCCCCTCCGACTTCCGCGACTAGAGCACGGCGCGGCGCATCCCAAGAGATGCACTCCTCCACAACATGCCGCGCCGTCTCCTCGCGGCAACCGACGCAATGGTGGCACCGGGCGTCTGGCTCCCTGCCTATGCGACACAGGTACTTTCCGAAGCACCCATGTCCAGAAAGCACCTGCGTCGCGCGGAACGTCAGGGAGCCGTGGCTTCTCCCCAGCCACTCCTGCAGTACTGGCCGGATGGCCTCGATCGTGGTGAGGCCAGCGCTGGGGTGACTGAGACGTTCACCCCAATCCGCCACCAGGACCTCGCGGAGCTCTGACCTGCGCCACTCGATTTCTCGCGGCGCAGGTCTGTTGCCCCGCTCCCTCTCGCCCCCGCGCCATGTATAGAGTGACGCGAGGGCCTTCGCCTCCAGGTCCCAGGGCGGAGATCCGGCCAGTACGCACGCTGCCTCATGGGAGATCGTGCGATAACCTCTTATGACTCTGACGGCCATCGCCCGTTGCGGCTTCCGCAGAATGGCGATGTTGGTGGCCGTCAGGTCATCGGCCCACACCGGGGCCCCGTACAGGGCCATGGATCGCACGACCCCCATGTACAGCCGCCGACAACTCGTCGTCGGCCCTCCGAGATTGGGAAGCAGCGTCGCCAGCGCGGCCGCAGCGCCCATCAGTTTGGGCGCCAGCCGCCGGAAGTGGGGCCCGAAATCCCAGCGGCTGTCGAGGACGACCCCCAGGTATTTTATCGTCGCCCCGACAGCTATTCGGACCCCACCGACCACGATGTTAGATCCCGGCGGCGGCGCGTTCCGAGGCCCATGAAACGTCATGGCCTCGGATTTGTGGAGGGCCACTTCCAGCCCCAACCGCCGGATGCGACCCACCACCTGCGCCACTGCGGCCGTCGCCAGCAAGGCTGCCTCCCTGTGCGATCTCCCCCGGGCCGCGACGAGCGTGTCGTCCGCGTAACACGTCACGCTAGCGCCCCGGAGGAGAGCACCCCTCAGCACCCAGTCGTACCCGATGTTCCACAGGAGCGGGCCCAGAACCGAACCCTGTGGAACACCGCACGACATCTGGTGTCGCTGCACCACGCCATTTTGCCCCACAAAGGTGACCCAACGCCCCGACAAATAAGCCCCGACGATGTGGCGGAGGTAGGGAGGCACTCCGTGATAACGTAGGGCCTCCCTAATACAACTCCAGGGCAGGGTGTTGAAGGCGTTGCAAATGTCTAACGACACCGCCAACAAGACCCCACCCCGGGACACCACTTCCTCCGCCAGGCTCCTCACGCGCATGATGGCGTCTACGGTGGAGCGCCCGCGGCGGAAACCGAACTGGTTGCCGTCCAAGTCCGGCCCCTCCCTGCTCAGATGCTGGACGAGGCGGTCGGCGACGATGCGCTCGAAGAGCTTTGCCACCTCGTCCAGCAGCACTATGGGCCGGTATGCGGACGGCGAGTCCGCCGGGCGCCCCTCCTTCCTGAGGAGGACCAGCCTGCCGGTTTTCCACTGCGATGGAAACCGGCCCTCCTGCAGGCATGCCGTGAAGAGCCGTCGCAGTCGGGGCTCCAACTCTTTCAGGGCGAGGACCCAGGCGCGGCCGGGTATGCCGTCGGGCCCCGGGGCAGTGTTCTTAGCCCGGAGCCGATCCACCGCTGCCTTCAGGTCCTCTTGGGTCACCTCGGGGGCATTCGGGACTTCTCCCTGTCCAGGAGGCTCTGGCGGAGCCATCGGCGGTGGTGTGTGTTCCGCCCTGGATGGAAACAGGGCGGCCACCACGTCCCCGAGCAACTCGGGGCGGAGACCCTCTGTTAGTGGGGGCGCCCAGGGGCGTAGTTTGCCCCTTACCATATGGTATGGACGCCCCCACGGATCGCGTTCGAGGGTCTCGAGCAGCTCCTCCCTCGCTGCCTCCTTTGCTCTGCCGATGGCTATCTTCAGAGCCTCCTTCGCGGCGCGGTACCTCTGGTACAGCGCCGCCTCCGTCTCGGGGCTCCGGTTCAGACGTCTCCGGCGCTGCCTGGTGTACTGGCGTCTCGCCGCTATGCATGCATAACGCAGCTGGGCGATCTCCTCTGTCCACCAGTACACCTGACGCTTGGTGGGCCGAGACTGGACGCGGGGCATAGCCGCGTCGCAGATTTGCGTCATCGCCCCGCGGAACCAGCTCGCCTCTCCGTCGACGTCGTCACCGGGCCTTTCCGGTCCCTCTGACCATGCCTTGACAATGGCCGCTTCCTCGAGGAGCTCTCGGTTGAGGCGCTTCAGCGCCCAGCGCGGTCCGTCCCTCCCCGGGGTCGGCGGGCGGTGGATGCTCGAGGTCTGGGCGGAGACGTCGAACCGGATGTACCGGTGGTCCGACAACGTCTCCACCTCCTCCAAGACTCTCCACCCCCGGACACGGCGTGCTAGAGCCGGGCTAGCGAACGATACGTCCACTATGGACCCACCCAGCTGTCGCACGCACGTGTCGACTGAACCGCGGTTCAGGACGACCAGACCAGACGCGAGGGCCCACTCCTCCAGCGCCGTGCCACGATGGTCTGTGGCGCGGGAACCCCACGCCGCGGACTTGGCGTTGAGGTCCCCGAGGACGAGAACGGAGCGAGGGTGGGCACGGTCCACCAACGTGGACAGCTCCAAGAGGAAGCTCTCGAACTCGGCGAGGGTGCGGTTCGGAGAGAAGTATACTCCCACCACCACAACCTCGCCGAATTGCGCCGCGACGTAACCCCGCCCCCTCGAGATATTCTCGATGGACGGGGTTCCAGCGGCTGCTGACCAAATTAGGGCCACCGAGCCGGTGATATCGCCCACCCAGTCGTCCCTGGGAGGGATAAAATACGGCTCGGCGACGACGACGATGTTTATCTTCCACTGCGCCATGCTCTGGAGTAAAAGGTCCTGAGCCCTGGCGCAGTGGTTGATGTTGGCCTGCAGCAGACGGAGGGGTGGGGCCATTACTGACACTCCATTTCTACTGTCCCCTCCGTCTGGCTCTGCGGCGCTTCCGCCGTGGCCGAGGCGTTCGGCTGCTCTGCTGTTGCGGCCGATCCCTTCTTCTTCTTTTTCTTCTTCTTACCGCCCTTAGATTTTGGCTGGACGGTCGCGGGGCAGGTTTTGCTGCCCAGCTTGTGCTCCGCTGGCTTGCCAGACGCCGCGCATAGCACACAGCACGGCGTTGGTGCCTGGCACGACCCCGCCTTGTGATCAGGCTGGCCGCAGCGGAAGCACAGCTGGCCGCAGTCCAGCTGCGCTGTGCACTTGGCCCTGACGTGGCCGTCGGCCTGGCACCTGAAGCACTTTGTGGGCCTCGACTCCAACACCTTCACCCGAGCCGAAACCCACCCAACCAGCAGTCTGCCGCCGTCAAGGACCTTTTTGGCGGCCGCCACGGGGCAGCTGGCCACCACTACCCCCATGCCGTTTGGCCCCCGGCTGATCGGTCCGGGCCTGATATGCTCCGCCGAGCAGCCGCCGACTCTGGCTATTGCGCCCGCCAGTTCTTCGGCGGTCACTGAGTCGTCCAAGCCCGTGATGCGCAAGCTTGCACATTTAACGGGCCTGGACACCCGGACCTCGTCCGCCTCCAGCAGGAGCCTCAGCCGCTCGGCAAGGGCGTCCGCCTTCTCCCCACTTGTGGCCCCGGAGATCTCAAGGAGCCGAGCGCCCGTTGCAGTGGTCTTAATCTGCACGCCCGCAATGCCGAGGTCGGCCAACGTGATGTTGGCCTTGGCCTTAGCCAGGACCCCGGCGTAAGTGACGCCCTTCTCTTGCGCCCCGGGTTCCAGGGTGAGGACGACGGCTGTTGAGCGTGGGGCGCGCAGCTTCGCCTTGCTCTTTTCCGCCTTTTTTGCGGACTTCTTCTCCATCTTTTTAGCGGCCTTCTTCTCACCGACTTTCTCCCACTCGCCCTTCTGCTGAACGGACGTGGAGGGTGCAGGGGTCGGCGTCTGCTGTGCGGCCGAAGTTTTGCCTTTCCCCTTTCCCTTCCCTTTGGCTTGTGGGGCAGCCGGTTGGTCAGCCGGCTGGACGCTGTCAGCCGGGGCGCGAGGTGTGGCGGCCTTGGCTGCGTATGAGGGCGTTTTATCGGCGGGCGGCGATGTTTTTGCCGTCTTCGCCTTTTTGCCCTTGGCTTTGGTGGTCGAGCCGATTGTGACCGTGGCAACCGCGTCTGTTACCACAGCCACATCCCGCGCTGCCTGCTCCGCCGCCTCCTTTCTCCGGTCTGCTGCCAGCGGAGGCCGGATTGTCTTGGCCGGCAGCAGCCGGTCTTCTAGGGCCGCCAGTCGGGCGTTCAGCATGTTGCCGATCCTCTCAGTGAGCGTACGCTCCAACTCGGGATCGGCAACAGCCACGGGTGACGACTGGGGCGTCTCGGGCTCGGGCCGTTTGGATTTGGCGGCCAGCAGCTCAGCTCTTATCGTGGCAAGCTCCGCACGAAGCTCCGCCATCTCCGCTCGGAGGCGGACGTTTTCGGCCTGCAGCTTCGCCGTTTCCTCGCCTAGGGTGCGAGCGCCGAACTCGTCGGCCGCCTCGGTGATAAAAGCGGCGGCTTCCTTCAGGGCACGTTGATATGTGCCCTTCAGGTTTTTCGAGTTTGTGGCCACTTTCAGAATGGTGGCCACGTTAGTCTTGACTTGTTGTGTCAAGGCGCTTGCAGAGATGGAAGCAGCCGACGCCACCGTCTCAAAGGACGCACTTGAGCTACTTCTAGAGAGGCGAGAGATGTTTACGGAACGTGCCCGCTTCGCCTGCTCCATTACCTCCTGCTCCGCAATGAGGCGGAGCTCTTCGCGCTTGGCGGCGTTCAGCTCCGCCTGCGCTTTGGCCAGACCGACATATTTGCCAGTGGTTGGTGGCCGCCCTCTTCCTCTCGCACTGACCTTTGAGGCCGGCGAGGTATCCTCACTCGAGGTCGACTCCGACCCCGAGTTGCCCTCTCGTTGGCGCTTGCGGCCATCAACCCTCCAAAACTTGGAGGGGCGCCCAGCACTCGCGCCGCTCGAGATGGAACCGTTATCCGGCTCCACTTCCGCCTCCGAGGCTGACAGTCTTGTCAGCCTCACGACAGGCTGCGCCCTGATAAGGGCACTGCGTGTCTCGTCCTCTCCTACTTCATTTGGGTTTTGGTTTTTGTTTTTAAAGGTATCCATATAGTTCCCACGAGTATGGGGGAAATAAAAGGTCCACCCGGGCAGTGCCCCCTGTACCCGGGTAAGCGTATATACTCCAGAGGGTCCGCCGGTCCTCTGGAGGGGGCGCGCTCGAGACTGATGAAACCCGTCAGCCATACATCCCCTGGCCGCGCGCCGAGCTCGGGATTCGGGGTGATTTTTTATAGAGGTTTTCTTCCTCGCGGCCCGGGCGGTGAAGCCAAGACCCTCGGTCCCCTAGGGGATTACGATCTGATGACGGGGGCAGCGAAAGGAAACAGTCCTCCCGCTGCCTGCTCGGTGACAGGGTGAGCGAACACCGAGCCCGTCCTTGCTCCTCCAACGTGTCAGAACACGTGGAGCAGCACCCCAGCCCAGACTGGGCTCCCCCCCGGTGGTTTTTTATAGAGGTTTTCTCCTCGCGGCCCACGCAGGGCCTCCGGCCCTCTCAATGAGGATTCCGGATCGGGCCGAACGGTGGTCTGCATCAGACCGTGTCTGCCGGCCATGACTGACCGGCAAACCCGTCGCCCCTCCACTCCGAGAGGAGTGCCCCCCGTGTGCAGAACGCACACCATCGCAACCTCAAGATGAGGAGCGATCCCACCCCCTGGTTTTGGCCCGCGCCGGGATGAACCCGATACCGCGCATATCTGCGCGGCGTTCCCCTATCCGCCACCTGGGGACGCGCCCGGTATGAGATCCAGAAACTCCGCCGGGAACCTAACCTAACCTAACCTAACCTTTTTTTTTTTTTTTTTTTTTTTTTGTCGCTGGGAAAAAATGCGTTACGCATACCCTCCCATCGGGGGATGGGGGGGCTATGTGGGACTCCCCGGTCTGGTTCCGGTATACCCACTAAAACAACCCAGCGGCCTCTACCCGCTTCGTCCGAGTGGCGGGGACTGGGAAACCGGCATAGCCTCTACGTCCAGTCCTCCGCCGACGATTGCCCTTTGAGACGGGTGCAATGCAGGCAAAGGCGCCCCCGCGCCTGTCGCCCGCCCGTCGCCACGCACTCTCCGACCCCTTCTTCGTCTGCGGAGCGGCGCAGCGAGAGGGTCGTCCTCCCGCGCGCGCTCCGCCTCCTCCTTTTGCGAGATTACGTCCTCGCAAAAGGAGGCTACCGCTGCCCAGGCCTCCTCGCCCCCCAGCATGGCACTGATCACGCCGGGAAGCGAGAGGTCCTGCCCAACCACCGCAGTCAGACCGCGGCGCTGCTCGGACCAAGCCGGGCACACCTCGAGTGTGTGTTGCGCCGTGTCCTCCGCCGCACCGCATTCGTGGCACGCCGGTGTCTCCTCCCTCCCGATCCGGTGCAGGTGCGATCCGAAACAGCCATGGCCGGACAACACCTGCACCAGACGGAACGAGAGGAAACCGTGGGACCGCTCGAGCCAACTCCGCAGGACCGGACCAAGCGCGTCCAATGTCCGGCGGCCAAAGGCGGCGGCGGCGAGGTCCTCCGTCCAGTGGAGGACGATGGCGTCCTTCGCCTCCCGCCGCACAGCCTCCCGCTCTTCGGCGACGGGGCGCACCCCGAGCGCCCTCTGACGCGCCGTCCACTCGTACACCCTAGCGAGCACCCAGGCCTCCAACTCCCAAGGAGGGGTGCCGGCCAGAGCGCATGCCGCCGAGAAGCCCACCGAACGGTAGGCCCTCGCCACCCGCAGTGCGATAGCCCTTTGGGGCCTGCGGATGGCGGTCGCATTCTCCCTTCTGTGGAGGGAGTCCGCCCAGATGGGGGCCCCGTATAGGGCCATGCTCCTCAGGATGCCGGCATATAGGCGCCGGCATCCCGCCTTGGGCCCCCCCAGATTCGGGAGGAGCCACGAGAGGGCGTCCGCGGCTTTCAACAGGCGCGTCGACAGCCCGCTGAAATGCGGGCCGAAGCGCCATCTCTCGTCCAGCACCAAGCCCAGATACTTCATCTGGGGCTGGACCCCTATCCTGACGCCCTCTACGACAATATGAGCGTCGGGGGGGATGCGCTGCCGAGGCCCGTGAAAGAATACGGCCTCGGTCTTTTGCAGCGCCACCTTCAATCCCAGGCGGCGGATCCTCTCTGCAACCAAAGTTCCGCCAGCCGAGGCCAGACAGGCCGCGTCCCTAAAGTTCCTCCCCCGGGCGGTGAGGAGAGTGTCATCCGCGTAGCAGATGACACTCGTGCCCTGGAGGAGGGCTCCCCTCAGGAGCCAGTTGAATCCGATGTTCCACAGGGTGGGGCCTAGCACCGACCCCTGCGGAACACCGGACTCTGCGCCGAACCGCCTCAACGTGGCCGTCTTGTCCACGAGGAGGACCTCCCTGTCCTCCAAGTAGCTGGCCAGGAGGCTCCGCAGGTATTGGGGCACTCCATGATACCGGAGCGCCTCCAGAATCGTCGAGTGGGGCACGGAGTTGAAGGCGTTGGCAATGTCAAATGACACCGCCAGCACTCCGCCCCCCGCCTCCACCGCCTCCTTCACCTGGCCCTTGAGTAGGGCCAGCGCATCAATCGTCGAACGCCCCCGACGGAAACCGAATTGGGCGTCCGACAGGTCCGGCCCTACGCCCCGCAAATGGCTATCGAGCCTGGAGGCGACAATCCCCTCGAACAGTTTTCCGACCTCATCGAGTAGGACGATGGGCCGGTATGCCGAGGGGGAGTCCACCGGGCGTCCCTCCTTTCGGAGGAGGCATAGCTGCCCCTCCTTCCACTTTTTCGGGAATCTCCCAGCCGTAAAGCACGCGCTAAAGAGATCCCGAAACCTGTCCTTCATTTCGGAGGCGGCGATCGCCACCACCCGTGCGGGGACGCCGTCTGGTCCGGGAGCCGTCTTCTTCGCGCGGAGGCTGAGAACCCCCGCGTCGAACTCCGCCGCCGTCACCGGAGGAACCCCCTCCTCCGGCGGAGCCGCCCCTTGCGGAGGATCCATCGTTGGTGGGGTGAAGTCGGTCCTGCGCGGAAACAGGGACCGGACCACGCCGTCAAGCAACGCCGGCTCGAGGGTCTCCGTCAGTGGGGGACCATATGGGCGTAGCTGGTTCCGCGCCGCCTTGTACGGTCTCCCATAAGGATCCCTGTCGAGATCCGCCAGCATCTCGGCCCTCGCCGAGTCTTCTGCAGCGCCCATTGCTGACTTGAGGACCGTTTTCGCCTCTCGGTAGGTGGCGTATAGGCGGTCCTCCTCTGCCTGGACTCGGTTTCGGGCGCTGCGCCGTCGACTCCGAGTGTAGGCTCTTCTGGCCGCCACGCAGGCGGCCCGGAGCTCCGCCAACTCCTCCGTCCACCAATAGACGGCACGACGGGGAGGCGGACGGCGAGACCGGGGCATGCTAGAGTTGCACACCTCGGTCAGGGACCCCCTGAGCTGGACCGCTGCGGCGTCCACGTCCAGGACCTCGACAGGGGGCGACAGCCAGTCCTGGAGAAAGGCCGCCTCCCTGGCCGCCTCCCGGTTCAGGCGGGTGAGTGTCCACCGCGGGAAGGGGGACTGACGAGCGCGGGCCATCCCCCCCCCCGGAGCAGAGATGTCGAACCGTACATATCGGTGGTCCGACAGGGTCTCCACCATCTCTACCCGCCAATTGACGACGCGGGCGGCCAGCGTGGGGGTGGCGAACGAGATGTCCACCACCGACCCGCCCCGCCGCCGCACACACGTGTGGACCGCCCCCCTGTTGAGGAGGGACACACCGCATGAGGCCGCCCAAAACTCGACGGCTCGTCCCCGAACGTTGCAACCGGTGGTCGGGTTGTCCCAGGCCACTGACTTGGCGTTCAGGTCGCCCAACAGCACGACCTGGCGCAGCGCCATCCTCCCTACGACTGCGGTGAGGATCTCGAGGAAATCCTCGAAGTCCGAGAGAGGGCGGTTCGGTGAGAAATAGACCCCCACCACCGCCATGTCTCCCCACGCGGCGGCCACGTATCCCGGTCCCCTCTCTAAGAGCGAGAGGGGAGGGGAGTCCGTGGAAGACCGCGAAACCAATGCCACCAGGCCGTCCCGGTCACCCAGCCAACGGCCAGGCACCGAGTAAGGCTCGGCGATCACCGCCAAGTCCACCAACCACTCAGCCATGGTCTGCATCAGCAGATCCTGGGCTGCCCTGCAATGGTTGGTGTTCGCCTGAAGGATGCGATGTTGGACCGAATCCATCAGTCGGACATCGCATCTCCCTCCCCAGCCGCCGCAGGAACGACGGCGCTAGCGGCAGCAGCAGGCCCGGTCGGTGCCCGGGCTTTGCCCCGCTTAGAGGGAGGATTGCAGTTCCTCCCCTTCATAACGTGGTCCGCCGGGCAGCCACTGGCGGCACACACCGCGCAGTGCGGCGTGGCGGCCCCGCAGGAGGCGGCTTTGTGACCCTCCTTGCCGCAACGGAAGCACATGTCCGTCCTGTCTACTGTGGACGGACACAGGGGCCGGGTGTGTCCGATGCCGAAGCACCGGAAACACCGCAGAGGCTGCTCCTCGAGTGCCCGGACTGCACCCGAGCTGAACCCGACTGTAAGCCGTCCCTTGGCAAGGACGGCTTTGGCAGCGGCGATTGGGCACTCAAGGCGAACGGTGCCCATGCCGCCGCGCCCGGGCCTTATGTCCCGGCATTGGACCGCCGCGACGCCACAGTCCCCCATCGCTGCGACCGCCGCCACCACCTCCTCCTTGGTGACGGAGTCATCAAGGTCCGTCACCTCTATGGCCGCCGACTTTACCGGTCGGGCCACCTTGGCCGAGTCCGCGATGACCTCCTGCAGCTTGGCTGCAAAGAGGTCCGCATGGGCACTCCCCTCTGCCCCCGGGAACTCAAAGATTCGAGCCCCGGCTTGGGTTCGGCGGCAAGAAACCTTGCTGATCCCCAGTTGGGTGGGATCGGCATTCGCACGCGCCCGCACCAAAATAGACGCGTACGTCTCTCCTCGTTCCGCAGCCTCCGCGGTGAGCGTCACAACGACGGCCGCGGTTTTGGGGGGGACTAGCTTCTTTCCCCCCCCTTTCCCTTTCCCTTTTCCCTTACCGGTCGTCTGCGACTGGCTGGGAGAGGCGGTGGCGGGGACGGCAGGGACGGCCGTCGCCGACTTTTTGCCTTTGCCCTTCCCCTTAGGGCCCGCCACCTTCCACTCGTTGGACGGGGTGGTCGAGGGGAGAAGGGCGTCCTCCGCCTGGGAGGAGGACGGCCCCGGGTCGCACTGCCCCTTATCCGCTGCAAGCGGCGGTCGAAGGCGTTTCTCCGGCAAGAGCCGGTCCTCGATGCCTGCTAAGCAGGCTCTTGTGAAGGCCCTCTCCTCCATTACAACCTTGCGGATGATATCCTCGAGGTTGGAGGCGGGGCCCTCTGCCACAGGGCTAGGCTCGGCTTGTTGTGGCCGGGCCGTGGCTTTAGCCAGCTTCTGATGGAGCTGGCTGACCTCCGACTGCAGGCGGTCGATTTTTGCCTGCAGTTGCCGTGTCTCGTCGGTGGCCGTTCGCTGGACCAGCTCCGCGACGACACCGCGCATGCTCGCGGCCCTGCATTTGAGGGCCTTCTGGAAGGTCCCCTTCAGGTTGGAGGACTTAGAGGCGACCTCGACTATCTCCTTTTCGTCCTCCTCCGCCATTTTCTCCAGCTCCGCCAGAGAATGGTCCGCGTATACAACGCGGGACGCACCGTACCCGGACTTGGCCCGAGCGACGAGCGCCCGTTGCTCCTTGGCAGCCACCCGCTCCTCCAGCTCTTGTTGGAGCTGCGCCCGCCGAGCCAGTTCCAACCGGCGTTCGGCGTCCTCAAGCCCAAAGACATGGGCATCCGCGGCCGCCGTCGGCTTTTTGGCCTTCGACAGCCCCGTCGACCCCGAAGCCGAGGAGCCCTCGGACCCACCTCGGACCTTTTTTCGCTTCCGCGACCGAGAGCCATCCGACACACTAATCAGTGAGTCGTTGTCGGACGACTCTTCCGCCCCGCCGAAGTAATCAGCCGCAGACGGCGCGCGGCTAGTCTCTGACGCCGTAGCGTCGAATTGGCCCTGAGAAGGGCCTTTGGGTTGGCCCTGAGAAGGGCCTTTGGGTTGGCCCTGAGAAGGGCCTTTGGGTTGGCCCTGAGAAGGGCCTTTGGTTTGGCCCTGAGAAGGGCCTTGGGGTTGGCCCTGAGAAGGGCCTTTGGGTTGGCCCTGAGAAGGGCCTTTTGGTTTCGAGAAACGCCCGCAGGCGTCCCGCGCAGGTTTAGGCATAGCCTCCGCAGGTTCGCAGCCTCAAGACAATCAATAATTCGCTGCGATGCACAGTGCACTTTGGCCAACCCAGTCTGCCACTCCGTTACGGTGGTCAGAACTGGGTCGTTTCCAGGGGACGCGACGTGGACGCAAGCACTGTGGGGGGTCCCCCAACCTAACCTAACCTAACCTAACCTAACCTAACCTAACCTTTTTTTTTTTTTTTTTTTTTTTTTTTTTTTTGTCGCTGGGAAAAAAATGCATTACGCATACCCTCCCATCGGGGGATGGGGGGTTATGTGGGACTCCCCGGTATGGTTCGGGTATACCCACTAAAAACAACCCAGCGGCCTTTACCCGCTTCGTCCGAGCGGCGGGGACTGGGAAACCGGCACAGCCTCTACGTCCAGTCCCCCGCCGACGATTGCCCTTTATGACGGGTGCAATGCAGGCAAAGGCGCTCCCGCGCCCGTCGCCCGCCCGTCGCCGCGCACTCTCCGACCCCTTCTTCGTCTGCGGAGCGGCGCAGCGAGAGGGTCGTCCTCCCGCGCGCGCTCCGCCTCCTCCTTTTGCGAGATTACGTCCTCGCAAAAGGAGGCTACCGCTGCCCAGGCCTCCTCGCCCCCCAGCATGGCACTGATCACGCCGGGAAGCGAGAGGTCCCGCCCAACCACCGCAGTCAGACCGCGGCGCTGCTCGGACCAAGCCGGGCACACCTCGAGTGTGTGCTGCGCCGTGTCCTCCGCCGCACCGCATTCGTGGCACGCCGGTGTCTCCTCCCTGCCGATCCGGTGCAGGTGCGATCCGAAACAGCCATGGCCGGACAACACCTGCACCAGACGGAACGAGAGGAAACCGTGGGACCGCTCGAGCCAACTCCGCAGGACCGGACCAAGCGCGTCCAATGTCCGGCGGCCAAAGGCGGCGGCGGCGAGGTCCTCCGTCCAGTGGAGGACGATGGCGTCCTTCGCCTCCCGCCGCACAGCCTCCCGCTCTTCGGCGACGGGGCGCACCCCGAGCGCCCTCTGACGCGCCGTCCACTCGTACACCCTGGCGAGCACCCAAGCCTCCAACTCCCAAGGAGGGGTGCCGGCCAGAGCGCACGCCGCCGAGAAGCCCACCGAACGGTAGGCCCTCGCCACCCGCAGTGCGATGGCCCTTTGGGGCCTGCGGATGGCGGTCGCATTCTCCCTTCTGTGGAGGGAGTCCGCCCAGATTGGGGCCCCGTATAGGGCCATGCTCCTCAGGATGCCGGCATATAGGCGCCGGCATCCCGCCTTGGGCCCCCCCAGATTCGGGAGGAGCCACGAGAGGGCGTCCGCGGCTTTCAACAGGCGCGTCGACAGCCCGCTGAAATGCGGGCCGAAGCGCCATCTCTCGTCCAGCACCAAGCCCAGATACTTCATCTGGGGCTGGACCCCTATCCTGATACCCTCCACGACAATGTGAGCGTCGGGAGGGATGCGCTGCCGAGGCCCGTGAAAGAATACGGCCTCAGTCTTTTGCAGCGCCACCTTCAATCCCAGGCGGCGGATCCTCTCCGCAACCAAGGTTCCGCCAGCCGAGGCCAGACAGGCCGCGTCCCCAAAGTTCCTCCCCCGGGCGGTGAGGAGAGTGTCATCCGCGTAGCAGATGACACTCGTGCCCTGGAGGAGGGCTCCCCTCAGGAGCCAGTTGAATCCGATGTTCCACAGGGGGGGGCCTAGCACCGACCCCTGCGGAACACCGGACTCTGCGCCGAACCGCCTCACCGTGGCCGTCTTGTCCACGAGGAGGACCTCCCTGTCCTCCAAGTAGCTGGCCAGGAGGCTCCGCAGGTATTGGGGCACTCCATGATACCGGAGCGCCTCCAGAATCGTCGAGTGGGGCATGGAGTTGAAGGCGTTGACAATGTCGAATGACACCGCCAGCACTCCGTCCCCCGCCTCCACCGCCTCCTTCACCTGACCCTTGAGTAGGGCCAGCGCATCGATCGTCGAACGCCCCCGACGGAAACCGAATTGGGCGTCCGACAGGTCCGGCCCTACGCCCCGCAAATGGCTATCGAGCCGGGAGGCGACAATCCCCTCGAACAATTTTCCGACCTCATCGAGTAGGACGATGGGCCGGTATGCCGAGGGGGAGTCCACCGGGCGTCCCTCCTTTCGGAGGAGGCATAGCTGCCCCTCCTTCCACATTTTCGGGAACCTCCCAGCCGTAAAGCACGCGCTAAAGAGATCCCGAAACCTGTCCTTCATTTCGGAGGCGGCGATCGCCACCACCCGTGCGGGGACGCCGTCTGGTCCGGGAGCCGTCTTCTTCGCGCGGAGGCTGAGAACCCCCGCGTCGAGCTCCGCCGCCGTCACCGGGGGGACCCCCTCCTCCGGCGGAGCCGCCCCCTGCGGAGGATCCATCGTTGGGGGGGCGAAGTCGGTCCTGCGCGGAAACAGGGACCGGACCACCCCGTCGAGCAACGCTGGCTCTAGGGTCTCCGTCAGTGGGGGACCATATGGGCGTAGCTGGTTCCGCGCCGCCTTGTACGGTCTCCCATAAGGATCCCTGTCGAGATCCACCAGCATCTCGGCCCTCGCCGAGTCTTCTGCAGCGCCCATTGCTGACTTGAGGACCGTTTTCGCCTCTCGGTAGGTGGCGTATAGGCGGTCCTCCTCTGCCTGGACTCGGTTTCGGGCGCTGCGCCGTCGACTCCGTGTGTAGGCTCTTCTGGCCGCCACGCAGGCGGCCCGGAGCTCCGCCAGCTCCTCCGTCCACCAATAGACGGCACGACGGGGAGGCGGACGACGAGACCGAGGCATGCTAGAGTTGCACACCTCGGTCAGGGACCCCCTGAGCTGGACCGCTGCGGCGTCCACGTCCAGGACCTCGACAGGGGGCGACAGCCAGTCCTGGAGAAAGGCCGCCTCCCTGGCCGCCTCCCGGTTCAGGCGGGTGAGTGTCCACCGCGGGAAGGGAGACTGACGAGCGCGGGCCATCCCCCCCCCCGGAGCAGAGATGTCGAACCGTACATATCGGTGGTCCGACAAGGTCTCCACCATCTCTACCCGCCAATTGACGACGCGGGCGGCCAGCGTGGGGGTGGCGAACGAGATGTCCACCACCGACCCGCCCCGCTGCCGCACACACGTGTGGACCGCCCCCCTGTTGAGGAGGGACACACCGCATGAGGCCGCCCAAAACTCGACGGCTCGTCCCCGAACGTTGCAACCGGCGGTCGGGTTGCGCCAGGCCACTGACTTGGCGTTCAGGTCGCCCAACAGCACGACCTGGCGCAGCGCCATCCTCCCTACGACTGCGGTGAGGATCTCGAGGAAATCCTCGAAGTCCGAGAGAGGGCGGTTCGGTGAGAAATAGACCCCCACCACCGCCATGTCTCCCCACGCGGCGGCCACGTATCCCGATCCCCTCTCTAAGAGCGAGAGGGGAGGGGAGTCCGTGGAAGACCGCGAAGCCAATGCCACCAGGCCGTCCCGGTCACCCAGCCAACGGCCAGGCACCGAGTAAGGCTCGGCGATCACCGCCAAGTCCACCAACCACTCAGCCATGGTCTGCATCAGCAGATCCTGGGCTGCCCTGCAATGGTTGGTGTTCGCCTGAAGGATGCGATGTTGGACCGAATCCATCAGTCGGACATCGCATCTCCCTCCCCAGCCGCCGCAGAAACGACGGCGCTAGCGGCAGCAGCAGGCCCGGTCGGTGCCCGGGCTTTGCCCCGCTTAGTGGGAGGATTGCAGTTCCTCCCCTTCATAACGTGGTCCGCCGGGCAGCCACTGGCGGCACACACCGCGCAGTGCGGCGTGGCGGCCCCGCAGGAGGCGGCTTTGTGACCCTCCTTGCCGCAACGGAAGCACATGTCCGTCCTGTCTACTGTGGACGGACACAGGGGCCGGGTGTGTCCGATGCCGAAGCACCGGAAACACCGCAGAGGCTGCTCCTCGAGTGCCCGGACTGCACCCGAGCTGAACCCGACTGTAAGCCGTCCCTTGGCAAGGACGGCTTTGGCAGCGGCGATTGGGCACTCGAGGCGAACGGTGCCCATGCCGCCGCGCCCGGGCCTTATGTCCCGGCATTGGACCGCCGCGACGCCACAGTCCCCTATCGCTGCGACCGCCGCCACCACCTCCTCCTTGGTGACGGAGTCATCAAGGTCCGTCACCTCTATGGCCGCCGACTTTACCGGTCGGGCCACCTTGGCCGAGTCCGCGATGACCTCCTGCAGCTTGGCTGCAAAGAGGTCCGCATGGGCACTCCCCTCTGCCCCCGGGAACTCAAAGATTCGAGCCCCGGCTTGGGTTCGGCGGCAAGAAACCTTGCTGATCCCCAGTTGGGTGGGATCGGCATTCGCACGCGCCCGCACCAAGATAGACGCGTACGTCTCTCCTCGTTCCGCAGCCTCCGCGGTGAGCGTCACAACGACGGCCGCGGTTTTGGGGGGGACTAGCTGCTTCTTTCCCCCCCCTTTCCCTTTCCCTTTTCCCTTATCGGTCGTCTGCGACTGGCTGGGAGAGGCGGTGGCGGGGACGGCAGGGACGGCCGTCGCCGACTTTTTGCCTTTGCCCTTCCCCTTACGGCCCGCCACCTTCCACTCGTTGGACGGGGTGGTCGAGGGGAGAAGGGCGTCCTCCGCCTGGGAGGAGGACGGCCCCGGGTCGCACTGCCCCTTATCCGCTGCAAGCGGCGGTCGGAGGCGTTTCTCCGGCAAGAGCCGGTCCTCGATGCCTGCTAAGCAGGCTCTTGTGAAGGCCCTCTCCTCCATTACAACCTTGCGGATGATATCCTCGAGGTTGGAGGCGGGGCCCTCTGCCACAGGGCTAGGCTCGGCTTGTTGTGGCCGGGCCGTGGCTTTAGCCAGCTTCTGATGGAGCTGGCTGACCTCCGACTGCAGGCGGTCGATTTTTGCCTGCAGTTGCCGTGTCTCGTCGGTGGCCGTTCGCTGGACCAGCTCCGCGACGACACCGCGCATGCTCGCGGCCCTGCATTTGAGGGCCTTCTGGAAGGTCCCCTTCAGGTTGGAGGACTTAGAGGCGACCTCGACTATCTCCTTTTCGTCCTCCTCCGCCATTTTCTCCAGCTCCGCCAGAGAATGGTCCGCGTATACAACGCGGGACGCACCGTACCCGGACTTGGCTCGGGCGACGAGCGCCCGTTGCTCCTTGGCAGCCACCCGCTCCTCCAGCTCTTGTTGGAGCTGCGCCCGCCGAGCCAGTTCCAACCGGCGTTCGGCGTCCTCAAGCCCAAAGACATGGGCATCCGCGGCCGCCGTCGGCTTTTTGGCCTTCGACAGCCCCGTCGACCCCGAAGCCGAGGAGCCCTCGGACCCACCTCGGACCTTTTTTCTTTTCCGCGACCGAGAGCCATCCGACACACTAATCAGAGAGTCGTTGTCGGACGACTCATCCGCCCCGCCGAAGTAACTAGCCGCAGACGGCGCGCGGCTAGTCTCTGACGCCGTAGCGTCGAAGTGGCCCTGAGAAGGGCCTTTGGGTTGGCCCTGAGAAGGGCCTTTGGGTTGGCCCTGAGAAGGGCCTTCGGGTTGGCCCTGAGAAGGGCCTTCGGGTTGGCCCTGAGAAGGGCCTTGGGGTTGGCCCTGAGAAGGGCCTTTGGGTTGGCCCTGAGAAGGGCCTTTTGGTCTCGAAAAACGCCCGCAGGCGTCCCGCGCAGGTTTAGGCATAGCCTCCGCAGGTTCGCAGCCTCAAAACAATCAATAAATTCGCTACGATGCACAGTGCACTTTGGCCAACCCAGTCTGCCACTCCGTTACGGTGGTCAGAACTGGGTCGTTTCCAGGGGACGCGACGTGGACGCAAGCACTGTGGGGGGTCCCCCAACCTAACCTAACCTAACCTAACCTAACCTAACCTAACCTTTTTTTTTTTTTTTTTTTTTTTTTTTTTTTTTTTTTTTTTTTTTTTTGTCGCTGGGAAAAAAATGCATTACGCATACCCTCCCATCGGGGGATGGGGGGGTTATGTGGGACTCCCCGGTCTGGTTAAACCGGTATACCCACTAAAAACAACCCAGCGGCCTTTGCCCGCTTCGTCCGAGCGGCGGGGACTGGGAAACCGGCATAGCCTCTACGTCCAGTCCCCCGCCGACGATTGCCCTTTATGCCGGGTGCAATGCAGGCAAAGGCGCTCCCGCGCCCGTCGCCCGCCCGTCGCCACGCACTCTCCGACCCCTTCTTCGTCTGCGGAGCGGCGCAGCGAGAGGGTCGTCCTCCCGCGCGCGCTCCGCCTCCTCCTTTTGCGAGATTACGTCCTCGCAAAAGGAGGCTACCGCTGCCCAGGCCTCCTCGCCCCCCAGCATGGCACTGATCACGCCGGGAAGCGAGAGGTCCTGCCCAACCACCGCAGTCAGACCGCGGCGCTGCTCGGACCAAGCCGGGCAAACCTCGAGTGCGTGTTGCGCCGTGTCCTCCGCCGCACCGCACTCGTGGCATGCCGGTGTCTCCTCCCTCCCGATCCGGTGCAGGTGCGATCCGAAACAGCCATGGCCGGATAACACCTGCACCAGACGGAACGAGAGGAAACCGTGGGACCGCTCGAGCCAACTCCGCAGGACCGGACCAAGCGCGTCCAATGTCCGGCGGCCAAAAGCGGCGGCGGCGAGGTCCTCCGTCCAGTGGAGGACGATGGCGTCCTTCGCCTCTCGCCGCACAGCCTCCCGCTCCTCGGCGACGGGGCGCACCCCGAGCGCCCTCTGACGCGCCGTCCACTCGTACACTCTGGCGAGCACCCAAGCCTCCAACTCCCAAGGAGGGGTGCCGGCCAGAGCGCACGCCGCCGAGAAGCCCACCGAACGGTAGGCCCTCGCCACCCGCAGTGCGATGGCCCTTTGGGGCCTGCGGATGGCGGTCGCATTCTCCCTTCTGTGCAGGGAGTCCGCCCAGATGGGGGCCCCGTATAGGGCCATGCTCTTCAGTATGCCGGCATATAGGCGCCGGCATCCCGCCTTGGGCCCCCCCAGATTCGGGAGGAGCCACGAGAGGGCGTCCGCGGCCTTCAACAGGCGCGTCGACAGCCCGCTGAAATGCGGGCCGAAGCGCCATCTCTCGTCCAGCACCAAGCCCAGATACTTCATCTGGGGCTGGACCCCTATCCTAATGCCCTCCACGACAATGTGAGCGTCGGGAGGGATGCGCTGCCGAGGCCCGTGAAAGAATACGGCCTCGGTCTTTTGCAGCGCCACCTTCAATCCCAGGCGGCGGATCCTCTCCGCAACCAAGGTTCCGCCAGCCGAGGCCAGACAGGCCGCGTCCCCAAAATTCCTCCCCCGGGCGGTGAGGAGAGTGTCATCCGCGTAGCAGATGACACTCGTGCCTTGGAGGAGGGCTCCCCTCAGGAGCCAGTCGAATCCGATGTTCCACAGGGGGGGGCCTAGCACCGACCCCTGCGGAACACCGGACTCTGCGCCGAACCGCCTCACCGTGGCCGTCTTGTCCACGAGGAGGACCTCCCTGTCCTCCAAGTAGCTGGCCAGGAGGCTCCGCAAGTATTGGGGCACTCCATGATACCGGAGCGCCTCCAGAATCGTCGAGTGGGGCATGGAGTTGAAGGCGTTGGCAATGTCGAATGACACCGCCAGCACTCCGCCCCCCGCCTCCACCGCCTCCTTCACCTGGCCCCTGAGTAGGGCCAGCGCATCGATCGTCGAACGCCCCCGACGGAAACCGAATTGGGCGTCCGACAGGTCCGGCCCTACGCCCCGCAAATGGCTATCGAGCCGGGAGGCGACAATCCCCTCGAACAATTTTCCGACCTCATCGAGTAGGACGATGGGCCGGTATGCCGAGGGGGAGTCCACCGGGCGTCCCTCCTTTCGGAGGAGGCATAGCTGCCCCTCCTTCCACTTTTTTGGGAACCTCCCAGCCGTAAAGCACGCGCTGAAGAGATCCCGAAACCTATCTTTCATTTCGGAGGCGGCGATCGCCACCACCCGTGCGGGGACGCCGTCTGGTCCGGGAGCCGTCTTCTTCGCGCGGAGGCTGAGAACCCCCGCGTCGAACTCCGCCGCCGTCACCGGAGGGACCCCCTCCTCCGGCGGAGCCGCCCCCTGCGGAGGATCCATCGTTGGAGGGGCGAAGTCGGTCCTGCGCGGAAACAGGGACCGGACCACCCCGGCAAGCAACGTCGGCTCGAGGGTCTCCGTCAGTGGGGGACCATATGGGCGTAGCTGGTTCCGCGCCGCCTTGTACGGTCTCCCATAAGGATCCCTGTCGAGATCCGCCAGCATCTCGGCCCTCGCCGAGTCTTCTGCAGCGCCCATTGCAGTCTTGAGGACCGTTTTCGCCTCTCGGTAGGTGGCGTATAGGCGGTCCTCCTCTGCCTGGACCCGGTTTCGGGCGCTGCGCCGTCGACTCCGAGTGTAGGCTCTTCTGGCCGCCACGCAGGCGGCCCGGAGCTCCGCCAGCTCCTCCGTCCACCAATAGACGGCACGACGGGGAGGCGGACGGCGAGACCGGGGCATGCTAGAGTTGCACACCTCGGTCAGGGACCCCCTGAGCCGGACCGCTGCGGCGTCCACGTCCTGGACCTCGACAGGGGGCGACAGCCAGTCCTGGAGAAAGGCCGCCTCCTTGGCTGCCTCCCGGTTTAGGCGGGTGAGTGTCCACCGCGGGAAGGGAGACTGACGAGCGCGGGCCATCCCCCCCCCCGGAGCAGAGATGTCGAACCGCACATATCGGTGGTCCGACAAGGTCTCCACCATCTCTACCCGCCAATTGACGACGCGGGCGGCCAGCGTGGGGGTGGCAAACGAGATGTCCACCACCGACCCGCCCCGCCGCCGCACACACGTGTGGACCGTCCCCCTGTTGAGGAGGGACACACCGCATGAGGCCGCCCAAAACTCGACGGCTCGCCCCCGAACGTTGCAACCGTTGGTCGGGTTGCCCCAGGCCACTGACTTGGCGTTCAGGTCCCCCAACAGAACGACCTGGCGCAGCGCCATCCTCCCTACGACTGCGGTGAGGATCTCGAGGAAATCCTCGAAGTCCGAGAGAGGGCGGTTCGGTGAGAAATAGACCCCCACCACCGCCATGTCTCCCCACGCGGCGGCCACGTATCCCGGTCCCCTCTCTAAGAGCGAGAGGGGAGGGGAGTCCGTGGAAGACCGCGAAACCAATACCACCTTGCCGTCCCGGTCACCCAGCCAACGGCCAGGCACCGAGTAAGGCTCGGCGATCACCGCCAAGTCCACCAACCACTCAGCCATGGTCTGCATCAGCAGATCCTGGGCTGCCCTGCAATGGTTGGTGTTCGCCTGAAGGATGCGATGTTGGACCGAATCCATCAGTCGGACATCGCATCTCCCTCCCCAGCCGCCGCAGGAACGACGGCGCTAGCGGCAGCAGCAGGCCCGGTCGGTGCCCGGGCTTTGCCCCGCTTAGGGGGAGGATTGCAGTTCCTCCCCTTCATAACGTGGTCCGCCGGGCAGCCACTGGCGGCACACACCGCGCAGTGCGGCGTGGCGGCCCCGCAGGAGGCGGCTTTGTGACCCTCCTTGCCGCAACGGAAGCACATGTCCGTCCTGTCTACTGTGGACGGACACAGGGGCCGGGTGTGTCCGATGCCGAAGCACCGGAAACACCGCAGAGGCTGTTCCTCGAGTGCCCGGACTGCACCCGAGCTGAACCCGACTGTAAGCCGTCCCTTGGCAAGGACGGCTTTGGCAGCGGCGATTGGGCACTCGAGGCGAACGGTGCCCATGCCGCCGCGCCCGGGCCTTATGTCCCGGCATTGGACCGCCGCGACGCCACAGTCCCCTATCGCTGCGACCGCCGCCACCACCTCCTCCTTGGTGACGGAGTCATCAAGGTCCGTCACCTCTATGGCCGCCGACTTTACCGGTCGGGCCACCTTGGCCGAGTCCGCAATGACCTCCTGCAGCTTGGCTGCAAAGAGGTCCGCATGGGCACTCCCCTCTGCCCCCGGGAACTCAAAGATTCGGGCCCCGGCTTGGGTCCGACGGCAAGACACCTTGCTGATCCCCAGTTGGGTGGGATCGGCATTCGCACGCGCCCGCACCAAAATAGACGCGTACGTCTCCCCTCGTTCCGCAGCCTCCGCGGTGAGCGTCACAACGACGGCCGCGGTTTTGGGGGGGACTAGCTGCTTCTTTCCCCCCCCTTTCCCTTTCCCCTTTCCCTTGCCGGTCGTCTGCGACTGGCTGGGAGCGGTGGTGGCGGGGACGGCAGGTACGGCCGTCGCCGACTTTTTGCCTTTGCCCTTCCCCTTACGGCCCGCCACCTTCCACTCGTTGGACGGGGTGGTCGAGGGGAGAAGGGCGTCCTCCGCCTGGGAGGAGGACGGCCCCGGGTCGCACTGCCCCTTATCCGCTGCAAGCGGCGGTCGGAGGCGTTTCTCCGGCAAGAGCCGGTCCTCGATGCCTGCTAAGCAGGCTCTTGTGAAGGCCCTCTCCTCCATTACAACCTTGCGGATGATATCCTCGAGGTTGGAGGCGGGGCCCTCTGCCACAGGGCTCGGCTCGGCTTGTTGTGGCCGGGCCGTGGCTTTAGCCAGCTTCTGATGGAGCTGGCTGACCTCCGACTGCAGGCGGTCGATTTTTGCCTGCAGTTGCCGTGTCTCGTCGGTGGCCGTTCGCTGGACCAGCTCCGCGACGACACCGCGCATGCTCGCGGCCCTGCATTTGAGGGCCTTCTGGAAGGTCCCCTTCAGGTTGGAGGACTTAGAGGCGACCTCGACAATCTCCTTTTCGTCCTCCTCCGCCATTTTCTCCAGCTCCGCCAGAGAATGGTCCGCGTATACAACGCGGGACGCACCGTACCCGGACTTGGCCCGGGCGACGAGCGCCCGTTGCTCCTTGGCAGCCACCCGCTCCTCCAGCTCTTGTTGGAGCTGCGCCCGCCGAGCCAGTTCCAACCGGCGTTCGGCGTCCTCAAGCCCAAAGACATGGGCATCCGCGGCCGCCGTCGGCTTTTTGGCCTTCGACAGCCCCGTCGACCCCGAAGCCGAGGAGCCCTCGGACCCACCTCGGACCTTTTTTCTTTTCCGCGACCGAGAGCCATCCGACACACTAATCAGAGAGTCGTTGTCGGACGACTCATCCGCGAACGTAGAGAAGTAACTAGCCGCAGACGGCGCGCGGCTAGTCTCTGACGCCGTAGCGTCGAAGTGGCCCTGAGAAGGGCCTTTGGGTTGGCCCTGAGAAGGGCCTTCGGGTTGGCCCTGAGAAGGGCCTTCGGGTTGGCCCTGAGAAGGGCCTTTGGGTTGGCCCTGAGAAGGGCCTTTGGGTTGGCCCTGAGAAGGGCCTTTGGGTTGGCCCTGAGAAGGGCCTTTTGGTCTCGAAAAACGCCCGCAGGCGTCCCGCGCAGGTTTAGGCATAGCCTCCGCAGGTTCGCAGCCTCAAAACAATCAATAAATTCGCTACGATGCACAGTGCACTTTGGCCAACCCAGTCTGCCACTCCGTTACGGTGGTCAGAACTGGGTCGTTTCCAGGGGACGCGACGTGGACGCAAGCACTGTGGGGGGTCCCCCAACCTAACCTAACCTAACCTAACCTAACCTAACCTAACCGAAAATATTCCACGGGAAAAGTAAAAACATATCCTTCCAATCCCTATAGCCTTGTCCCTATCCCTAATTTGCATAATTTCTAGACACCACCCTGAGAGGAGACTTGTCTACTCCCTGTACTGCAAACCCCATCCTCCTGCTATCCCAAACCTCGGATCTGTGAGGGCTTTCCCGAACCGAAGCGCAGTTTTGGAGCCATCCGGTTTCAATCCGGTTTCAAAAAATTGCCACTGGCGCCCCCTGTCGCAACATAGCGACACTAGGGCAGACAGTGCTCTAGAAGGTTCCGACCGCAAGCTTCCGGTTCCGTGCGCCGTAGCGCGTCACAGCGGCAAGTGGACGAACCTCTTGGAGCGCGACTGTCGCGCCCCTGTTATCGGGTAGGAAAAGCTCACATAGGATAGAGGCGCCCTCTACCGGGAGAAGCAAAATTTTTTGTTTGAGTGAGCTGTCGATGGTGGCGCCCTCTACCGGGAGAAACAAAATTTTTTGTTTGAGTGAGCTGTCGATGGTGGCGCCCTCTACCGAACACACGGTATTACTGTTGTGACAGTGACAGTGACACTGATAGGTGGCACTGACAGGCGACACTGAAAAGTGATACCGGCAAGTGACACTGACAGGTGGCGCTGACACTGACACAAGACGTCACAGGGGCTGCGTCACCCCTTGACAACCCCCACCACTCGCCCCACTCCCGACCCCCCCCCCCCCTCCCCCCCCCCTCCCCTCCCCCCCCTCCCCCCTCCCCCCTCCTTCACCCCCTCTCAACTTCCTCAAATTCCCCCCCCCCCCCCCCCCCTTACCTCACCCCCCCTCCCAAAACCCCCCACCCTCGACCACAATTGTGATAGTGACAGTGCACTGACAGGTGACAGGTGACACTGACACAAGACGTCACAAGGGTTACCCCCTCCCTGAATTCCCTACCCCCACCCACCTACCTTATTATCCCCTCCCCGTTTTACCCCCCTCCCCTTTTATCCCCCTACCCTCCCTTCACCCACTCCCAATTTCTTAAAT
>OX387310.1:0-50000 GCA_947562105.1 Shargacucullia verbasci | reverse complement strand
TCGAATATCAGGGCGACGTCATCGGCGAAGGCTTGGCAGTAGTCTCCCCTTTGTACCAGGCCTTTTAATAAAGGGTCGAGTAGTAGGTTCCACAGAATGGGGCCTCCTATCGACCCCTGCACACAACCTTTGTTAGTTTCCCTAATAACCTCCTGTCCCGCGTACCTCACCCTGACCTTCCTGTGTTCTAAGTAGCTATCTACCACTCTTCTTACATTTACCGGGCATTTCGCTTCCGCCAACCGGGTTTTTATTGCCGGCCACCATGCACTGTCAAAGGCTCCCTCTATGTCCAGCGATATCATGACGATCAGCTTCTTGTCTTTGAGTTTTCCGCGTATGTGTTCTAGAAGGTCGTAGAGGGAGTCTTCGGTGCTTTTTTGGGGCATAAATCCGTATTGCCGTGCGCTAAGTCCGGATATGATGTGCCACTTCACCCTACCTATCAACATTTTCTCCAGGACTTTTCCCATCACTGGCAACAATCCTATTGGCCTATAGGATTTTGGAGCTGTATAGTTCTCTTTCCCGGGCTTCCTCAAGATGACCACCGTCGCTTCTTTCCAGACCCTCGGGAAGTAACCCAGCTCCAGGCATTTGTTTGCCAGTGACAGAAAGAGCTCCGGATCGTGATCCAGGGATTGTTGGCAGATATCAGCCGTAAGACCATCTGCTCCCGGGGCTTTTTTAGGATGGAAGCTGCGTATTGCGACGTTCAGCTCTTCATGGGTAAATGGAGGATCATGTTCTTCATCATGACCCATCTCGTTTGCTTTTTCAGCTATCGTCCTGATACGCCTGTGTTCCTCGTTGTCCTGTTCCTTCCTATCCTCCGGGTAAAATGTTTCCGCCAGCAAAGTGGCAGATTCAAGGTGGGTTAGGGTTTTGCCTTCCTTGGTCAGGGGGAGATCCTCCTGTCTTTTTTGAGTCCTGCCTATTACCCTGTAGATACCTTCCCAGAGTCCCTCTCTATCCTGTTTCTCACAGAAGCTTTTCCAGCTTTCTGTTTGCGCCGTTTTTACTGCTTGCTCATATTTTTCTTTTATTTGCAGGTACTCCTGGACGACTTTCGCCCTCCTGATTGCGGCTGCACTGCGAACTCTGCGCTTTCTAGTGGCGACCTCCTTCTTCATCATGGCGAGCTCATTGGACCACCAAGGTAATTTAATTACGTTTTTGGGGTTTAATTTGGGTATACTAGTTTTGCATGCTTCTACTATTATGTTAATGTATGATTCTACTTTCGATTCTAATTCGGTTTTATTATTTATTTCGTCTAAATTATTTTTGCTTATATTGTTTTCTTGTAGCAACTGGCCCAATTTCTCATGAAATTGATCCCAGTTTGCTTTTTTGCTGTTAAAAATTCTTGTTGTTCTACTTATATCTAAACCCTTTGCCCTTTCTAATTTAATTTTAAAGAGGATGGTGTTGTGGTCTGAACTCGTCATGCCTTCGTCCACTCTCCAGTCTTCGACCAGATCGAGCAGATCAGCCGTACATGCCGTGATATCCACAAAGCTGGTGTACAGTGTGGTTCCCCTCACCGTGTGGAACGTCGGTGTGTCGCCCATGTTGAGCACCTGCAATCCCATTTCTTCCAGGGCACCGGCCATCTCGATTCCTCTTTGGTCGATTTTCCGGCTACCCCACCAAGAGTTTTTGGCATTTGCGTCTCCTGCCATGATGATTCTTCGGCCAAATCTACTCTCTATCTTGATTAGCTGCTCCAAGTATGGCCCAATCGGTGTTGGTTTCGGTTCGAGGTAGAATGAGACCACCACGATCTCCCAGGCGCTTGTCCTCATCTTTACCACTGTGATGTTGGGCGTGGTGTAGTTCGGACACTGGACTACGTCTATATCGCCGTCGAAGACTGCAATTGCCGTCTTGATGACGCCGTCTCCTTCGCCGGTGTGCTGGTATATTCGAGCACCGCGGTAGTCCTTCATTCTACCCAAACTCCCGATGTACGGCTCTTGGAGCAGTGCAAAAGCCACCCCCTTCTTGTGAGCTTCAAGCATAATCTCGTTTGTGGCCAGAGCCTTTTTTCGCAAGTTTGCTTGGGCCACGAGGAATGGCGTTTTTTGGGATGCAGAGTTTTCGCCTGGGACCACCTTAGCAATATGCCACCCTTGTTCTTGCTATTGCGTCCCATTTTGCTCTGATGGGGCACTCTTGGCTAAAGGCGCTATGGTCCGTTTTGTCAAGCTTTGAACGCGCACAGTTGCAGCATGACGGGGCTGCACCCTCGATCCAACCGGTGCACTCTGCTCTCATATGGGGTCCCCCGCAGTGACTACACTTTGCCTGGGTCTCCTGGCAAAAACGCCTGCTATGCCCATAGCCCAGGCAGAGCGAGCATTGTACTATCGGGGACTGGTCGGCTACTCTTATCCTCTGTAGGTCTATGAGAACCGACTCAGCCTCCGTCAGTCTCTGCCACATTTTGGGGGATACCCTCATCACGATGTGACTCGTGTGGGGGTTCCTGGTGCGTTTTTTGTATGCAATTTCAACTCTGTCTTCCTTCGCATCCAGGTTTGTGAACATTTTTTTGTTTTGGTTTTTCAACGCCTTCAGAATGTCCCCGTCACTATTGCAACTGAGCACGTCCTTTAGGATAACGAGGGGGTCTCTGTTCTTGATGTTTTCTACCTTTAGGCTTTCTCCGGATTCCTGGATTCTGTTCTTTACTCGCTCTCTTTCCTCATCGGTTTTGCAACCTATTATAATTTTCTGATCTTTTGCCTTCCTAATTCTTTCAACTGCGATTCCTCCTTCTTTGGCATTCACAGCTTTTCTTATTTTATTTAAGACCTCTTCTCCTGTTTCTTGGTCGTCATTTGCGGTTACTATGAAGGAGTGTAGGGCGGTTTGAGCCGGGAGCCGCTTGCCAATAGGGGTCGCGGCTACACCAGCGTAGGACCGCTTTTCCATGCCTTCTATTTCTTCCTTTAGTTGCCCCATACTCTTGGTATTCTCCTGGATGAGGTCTGCATGGTCCTTCAGTTTTCCGATGAGGTCTGCTATCATTCTGTTCCCTTCTTCGTTTCTTTCTGTTTCTACTCTCTGTGCCACTTTTTCTACCTTCTGTGGGTCTCTTTGCGGTTCTTTGTGTTTCGCTTTTTCGGCCTCTGCCTCTTTGACAAGCTGGAACAGTCTTTCCAGTGCTTGGATAACCTCTGTCTTTATCTCCGTCTTCGTGTTTCGGGAGTTGCTCATGTGCATTTTCGCTTTAAGCAGACAGGCTCTTGCTTCCGAGGTCCTGTTTGCGAATTTAGGTGGTTTTTCTGCTTCTTCGTGGGCGCTTCCCTCTAAGTCCATTGATGGTTTTTGGGTAGCCTTTTTTGCCTCTTGTGGATTTGTGGGCATTTCCTTTGGTCTTTTTGGGTCTACCTGCGACGAAGGTGGAGAAGGCGGGGATACTAAAGACGAGGTTTCCTTAGGAGTGGTCTGAGGCTTCCCTGATTTCGCAGCCTCCCACTCTCCAATGGATTTCCTCACTGAAGTTATTTTTGGTGTTTCTTTAGGTGGTGTGCTTTTTATAAACGTCTTGTTTCCCACCGTGGGCGATTTGTCGAGGTCCTTGTTTAGCGCTTTATCTTTGGCTGGTGTTCTGAACATGTTTATTTTATATTTGTTTTTATTGTCAGAGGGCAACTTAATAATTATGTCAAATTTAATTCTTGTAATTTGTAAATTTTTATATTTGTATAATGTGTAAATATGTGTTAAAGAAGATTGTATAAATGTGTAAAATGTAGAATTGTCGTCAGACGGGTCAGACCCGTAACAGTTAAGTCTTTCTTTTCTACGTCACTATTTTATATCGGTTTTATGTCCCTTTAGGGTTAAGTTATTGGGGTATTGTAAAGGGATACCCCAGTCAGTGAAATAAGATAAGTGTATAAAGTTAGTTTTAAAACAATAGCGAGGATAACAGGATTCCACACAGGAGTTTCATCAGTCTGTACCCTTTTATTTTGTTTTCTGTTTCAGGTGGCGTACGCGGTCTAAGGGTCGGCTTCGCGCTCCAATCAACACACGGGTGAGTATGGTATATATATTTAAAAAGTAAAAATTTAAAAAGTAATCAGTAAAATAAATAAAATTTTTTGAGACTTGCTCTAACGTTCTTTTTGTATTGGTCACAAAACCAATGTCTGGCCTTTAGGTACCTTAAGCTTCAGCGTTGCGTCAGATGGGATAATTTCGAAAATATTTTAATTGGGGGTTAATTGGGGTGAGTGTAGGGGGGGTGAGTGGGGATGAGTGGGGGTGAGTGGGGATGAGTGGGGGTGAGTGGGGATGAGTGGGGATGAGTGGGGATGAGTGGGGGTGAGTGGGGGTGAGTGGGGGTGAGTGGGGATGAGTGGGGGTGAGTGGGGGTGAGTGGGGGTGAGTGGGGGTGAGTGGGGGTGAGTGGGGGTGAGTGGGGGTGGGTGGGGGTGAGTGGGTGAGGTGGAGGGGATGAGTGGTATGAGGTGACGTAGACCTTGTGACGTAGTCTTAATGACACAAGAACGCGGTAGGGAGCACCACCGTCAACAAATTACAAAACTAAATCAACATAAAACAATAATTAGTATACACGAGTAGTCCGGCTGTACAAGGAAAGCTAGGTCAGAAAAAATTTTTTCCTCCCCTATTTTGTCGTTCCTCCCAGAATTCTACCTTGAAACGCTCCCTTCCTGTAGAGAGTCTAGGGTCTGCTCCACCCTAAGCAGGCGGGATTAGTCGATTTAGACTAAGGGTCTCGAAGTTTTGGTCAGGTTTGTCCAAGAAAGAAATTTCCTCCCCTGAGACTATGTCAATATACAAACTTAGGGGTAGGGGGATGAAACTTTGTCAAAGTGAGCGGGTGGTATCGAAGGGTTTGTCTTACGTACAAACCGTGGGGGGGGGTTAGGGGGGGGGGACCCGATAAATTTGGTCAGAATTTGTCTAGGACGCTTAGTTTTCCTGTAAACTGAAAACACAGTTACCGTGCGGTTTTCAGGAAAGACCGCGCTTACGCTAAAAAATCATAAGTCAGCGAATACAGGTTAGAAAATTTTTTGGAAGAATTCCCAATGAAGCCAATGAACCGTGCTATTAATTTATGTTATAAATAAATTTATGGTACATACAAAAATTTTTGGGAATACCCATTTGAAAACCCAACTATGAAAACCAACAGCTGCAAAACGCAGTTTTTCTGAACTTTATGACTGAAAGTATATCAATTTGGTAAAAATAGTTTTAATTATGGGATAAGAGGTTTATGATGAGTCTATTGGCGTTTACGCCCCTTTTTGGAAATTGATGGGTAAGCCTGGGTAAAAAGTTAGGTATTTCAATAGGTATTTGGGAATTTTAAATAAGTCAATAAATATGAGTGAGAAAAATCTGAAAATTTACACATATATTGTCTATGAGATACTTAGTCTAGATTTAAATTAAAAAATAGGGGTTCAGGATCGTTTTCTCCATCTAGGGCTGTCACAAAAATTTTTGTATCTCGAAGAATCTTGACAGGTCTTAAAAGGTGTATATCTTCACTCCCAGGATACTTATCGTCATGCAAGAAACGGATTTGTGTTGCTTACGAGTTCCTTTTTCAGATGTGATGGTGGGCGTGATCCTGAGAGTTCTGGTTCTGGAGTCGTGCTGCGCGTGGTTTTCGGTTTTTCACCCGTAGCTCCGAGGGGCGCGGCAGGAAAAATCCAAAACTTTGCCAGGATGTGGGGCAAAGTGATCCCCTCAAAACAGCAGTATAAAACTGGGGGGGTATCGCGACAAATCCGGCGCTGCAGGCAGATTTAGTTTTCAACACGTGTTGTTTTGAGAATTAACCTCCAAAAACACGGTTTTCGGGATTTCCAAGGAAAACCAACAGGGTTTTCGCCAGGACACTGCACTATTTCCACAGAACTCACTGAGACACACACTTTGGTATTAATTTTGGGTTAAATTTCGCACTTTGACTATTTAAAGTGATTTTTCGAGCGCGGAGCGACTTAAAACCGATCTGCTCGAGGCAAGGGGTGCCGAGCGACGGGTTAGGTTAGGTTAGGTTAGGTTAGGTTAGGTTAGGTTAGGTTAGGTTAGGTTAGGTTAGGTTAGGTTAGGTTAGGTTAGGTTAGGTTAGGTTAGGTTAGGTTAGGTTAGGTTAGGTTAGGTTAGGTTAGGTTAGGTTAGGTTAGGTTAGGTTAGGTTAGGTTAGGTTAGGTTAGGTTAGGTTAGGTTAGGTTAGGTTTTTTTTTTTTTTTTTTTTTTTTTTTTTTTTTTTTTTTTATAAGATGCACCCGCCATCACAGGGCATTGCGTGTTCCACTGGCATGGGGGACCAGTGCCTTTTTTCTACAAACTTGTCTTAATACTATTATTTAAAATACCGTACTACAATTTTTATTATTCATATTTACTGTGTGCTTTGTTCGTAAGCTATCTTACTTATCTTATCTCAAATCTTATCTCTATCTTACATTTCCTATTCCTATTCCTATGCAATTATAATTACTTTTATATATACTTAACCTTTAATTTTGTATCTTTATGTGATCTACTTTTATGCGTATAGTGTTTATTACATTTTCATGGCAACTTTAATATTTGCTGCAACTTTATTTACCTATTTAACTTATATTTACTAATTTTATTGTTAACTATTATTTATATACTCATTATATAACATAGTTATACTTTCTGTACTTTTTATTTCTGTTTGTTACTATTGTGGCCACAGTCCTACAAAGTTGTCTGAGTTCACTTTCTATTTCTTTGTTTGAGTTCAGTTTAGCGATGATTTTCAATTTCAATTTCGTCCACATCTTCACCGGCGGCGGATGTAAGTTGATTTTCCTAGCCGTGTTATATGCCTTTTTAGCTTCAGGAAAAGTTGTTCTTGTTATTTTCTCAGGGTCCTCTGTTCTGTACCTTATCTCCCATTCGTCAATCGTATCCATCAGAATTTGACGCTTGTCGAATGAAGGTTTTGCGTCGTACAGGTATTCCCGTGTGTGTGCCATTACGTTTTCGCTGCCGGTATTGTCACCTGGGGCCACCTTAGCAGTATGCTACGGTGGACCTCGCCAGGTGCTCCCACCTTCTCCTAATCGGACATTCTGTACTGAAGGCGTTGTGGTCTACTTGTTCGCTTTTACATTTCTGGCAGTTTCGACAGGTTGCGGCCAGTCCAGCGAGCCAGTCCGAACAAACTGCTTTAAGGTGTGGGCCGCCGCAGTGGCTACACAGATCCACAGTCTCTTCACGACAGACTCGTTTCCCATGTCCGAACCCTAAGCATCGTGAGCACTGTATTAGTGGCGATTGGTCTGCTACGCTTAACCGCTGTATGTCGATATGGACTGTCCCTGTTTCAGTAATCCTGCTCCATATGTGTGGCGATACGCTCATTACTATGTGGGCCGTGTGTGGGTTTCTGGCCTTCCTTCGGTATTTAATTACCACTCTTATATTTTCTTCCTCTAAATCTTCGAACAGGTGTTTGTTCTGATTCCGAAGAGCTGTTAAGATGTCCTCATCAGAGTTGTATTGGAGGACTCCGTAAATTATTATAAGTGGGTCTTTGTTACGCACTTCTTCAACATTGAGCTCTTTATTTGCTTTCCTTATTCTGTCCTTTACTTTTTCCATTTCTACTTGCGTTCTACATCCTACAACTACCTTCCTATCTCTAGCCTTCCTAATTCTGTCTATTTTCAGTCCTTCCTCTTTTGCGTTTACTGCTCCCCGTATTTTTTCAAACACTTGCTCTCCGGTATCCATCTCATCTTTCGAGGTAACAATCATTGAGTGCATAGCCGTAGTCTCTAGGTGCTGTAGCCTTGGAGAACCGGCCACCACACTGGCGTACGTTGATCTTGCTTCTTTTACTTCTTGCTCTCTTTCTATTACTTCTTTTAACTTTCCCATCTCTCTACGGTGTTCCTCAAGCTGTTTTCCGTGTTCCTCTATCTTTCTAAACAGCTCGCTTTCTTTTCTTTCCCTTTCTTTTGCTTCCCCCATACTTGTTTCCGTTTCCTCTTTATTTGGTGCAGCTACCTTCCCAGAGCTCCGTTCCGCTTCCCCTTCTTTTACTAACTGAAAGAGCCGTTCTATGGCCAGGGTGACTTCGGATTTAATATCGGTTCTAAGGTTTCTTGAATTCCCGAGATGCAGTTTTGCCTTTGTTACGCACGCTTTCGCTTCAGATAGCCTACTGGCATACTTTTGCTTCTTTTCTAGCGGCGATGTGTTGGGGACTTCCACTGTTATTCCCCAAGCTGGTATTTTACCCTCCTCAGACGTGGTGGGTTTCAGTTTAGGCTTTTGAGGAGCAGCTGGGACTGAGCTCGTTGTCAGTGGGGATGTGGGTTTCGGGTCCTCCTTCGGTCTCGCGGTCTCCCATTCCCCTATGCTGCGTCGTACGTTTAGTACAGAGGGTCCTGCCTTCTCTGTCGTCTGTTCTGAGTCCTGCGGCTTCATTTCCTGTCCTTTTTTTGCCGGAGTACGGTAGCCGAACATGGTTTTTTGTTTGTCAGGGGACACGCAGTCACTGTGATGTTCAATTATCCCGGTAAAGGGGGGATTCACAATATTGTAAAGATATTGTGGTCACTTATAATTTAAAAGTTTGTGTATGTTTTATAATTATTATTACTACGGGTGGTCAACAGCAATATCTCAATAAGTATGTGTATCTTTTAATATTTGTACTTTTTTACAGGTATGCTCCCGGTTTTCGCGGATGTCGTTGCGAGTGTCAACAAGTCAGGTAAGTACTAATTTAATTTAATTTTCAAGTTGTGCTCTAATTTTTAAGTAGTTGAGCATATGTCATATGTATACTAATTTACAATATTTTTCTCTATGTTTTTTGTATTTTAACAATACAGCTTTTCGATATACACAAGATACACGGATACTCGATATTTAACAGGTCATACAAAGTTAATAACTAAGATCTAAGATTAATATATACTAAAGTAAATAAAATAAATTTTTAGAGGCTAACTCTAACGTTATTTGAAAATCTTAGTTGCAGACCAGGTATGGTGTGGTGTATGCGGCCGGGAGATCAGCAGGGAGCCCCCCGCGGACAAAAGGTATGTATAGCCGCTACACTGCAACTTAAGGTAAGTATAAAGTCTATATCTAGCTTAAATTTTTTAATTTTATTAGCAATAATGCAAGTCTGCTTCGTCCGTAGGACAGGTCTCACCGAGCCCTTTTAGGCGAGCCCCAACACGGCAGCTCCAGTCCAAAGGGTTTCGGAGATGTGGCAAATCGAAGTCCGGTTGCTAGTCGATGAGTCTATGTAGTGAATTTTTTATCTTGGTACGCCGTATATTGCTGTCGATATTTGGTCCTGATCCCGCGCGGTGACGTCGGCCGCAGTCAGGCAGAAATGGTACTGGTACTGGTACTGACTGGTACTTCTGTTTTCACAGCATGTGTGGAAATATGCTGCTTACAGCACGACGATCCGTGACAGCGATTTGTGCTATAGGTAGTAGGTACTAAGGTTGTGGGGGGGAAGGTGTAAGGTAACAGCTCTGGGAATAATATTAAAATGATGTGCTTGAAATAATAAATTTTTCTAGTGAAGGACGTGTGTTAACAGTACAGAGTGTGTAAGATAGATGGCAGCACTTGTATGTTGGAGTGTGGTGAATTTCCTAGTGAAGCATGTGTGTTTGTAGTGTATGGTGTTTCCAATAGATGGCAGCACTTGTATGTTGGAGTGAGGTGAATTTCCTAGTGAAGCATGTGTGTTAGTAGTGTATGGATTTTCCAACAGATGGCAGCACTTGTATGTTGAGATGTGGTATGTTTCCTAGAGGAGGACGTGTGTTAGTAGTACGGAGTGTATAAGATAGATGGCAGCACTTGTATGTTGGAGTGTGGCGAATTTCCTAGTGAAGCATGTGTGTTAGTAGTGTATGATGTTTCCAATAGATGGCAGCACTTGTATGTTGAGGTTTGGTATGTTTCTTAGAGAAGGATGTGTGTTAGTAGTTTCTAGTGTATCCAATAGGTGGCGGCACTAGTATGTTAAGATGTTATGAGTTTCCTAGAGAGGGATGTGTGTTAGTAGTGTGTGGTGTATATGGTAGATGGCAGCTCCTGTATGTCAGGTGTGGTGAGTTGCCTGTGAAGGATCTACGTTGGTAGTGTGTGCTGTATGGTATAGGTGGCGACACTTTTGCTAATGTCAGTCAAGTGTGGTATATTACTTGGTAGGAAATGTGTGTGTTGGTGTTTCGCACTGTATACGGTAGGTGGCGACTCTGTTGCATCTATGTACTAAAACGTAAATAACTAGGGAAGGATTTTGGAAAACCGTCTATTTCTTTGGAATGCGTGGGCGGATTTTATAAAGGTTTACTGATCTAGAATCTATATTAAATTATGCTTCTAATTATTATAATAAGGTGAGGATTAATGTATATAAGGGCTGGTTATGTGGGATTCGAAATAGTTTATTAGGGAATTTTTGTGAAAAATGAAAATTTGGATTTATCTCAGGTTATATAAGGGATAGATGGGGTTTAATACCAGAGGGGTTAGTTATTGTGCCCAAGGCACACTTCGAAATCCTCAGAACGGGATATAATTTGGAATTAAGGAAGTGGTTTTTCAAATTACGTAAATATTTAAGTTACGTGACCTGTACCACATCTGATAAGTCTTTTAGGAAAACAGCTATATTATTTGAATCACTGAGCCTAAAATTAAAATATAGCCAGCGTTTTGTAGCAGAGGAATTGTAGAATTTAATGAGATTTTAAAACAATATGATTGTCAATCTAATTAAGGAGATAAATGCCGTGAAAAATGAGGTAGCAAAATGGCTTTGTTCGCGGTTAGTTCACCCACGCCGTCGCTTAGGGGGCGCCACCGACGATTCGGCGGAAAGAAAACTTGTACAATGTAAACAAACCAGGGAAGGGTTTTGGAAAAACGTTTGTTTCTTTGGTATGCGTGGATGGATTTTCTAAAGGTTTACTGATTTGGAATCTGTATTAAATTATGCTTCTAAATAATGTAATAAGGTGAAGATTAGTACATAGAAGGAGGGTGTGCAGAGCTGGTTAAATGTGATTAGGAAATTTTTAGAAGGAATTTTATGGAAAAGTAGAAATTTGGGTTTATCTCAGGTTGTGTAGGGGTTAGATGCAATTTAATGGCAGGGGGGTTAGTTTTTATGCTCGGGGCACACTACTAACTCCTCAAAACGGGATATAATTTGGAAATAAAAAAGTGACTTTTCAATTTACGTAATTATTTAAGTGACGTGACCTGTACTATGCCTGTTAAGTCTTTTGGAAAAATGGCTATATTATTGGAACCACTGAACCTAGAATTATGAGAAAGCCACCGTTTTGAAGCAGAGGGGTTGCAGTATTTAATGAGATTTTAAAACAATATGATTATCGATCTAATTAGGGAGATATATGCCGTGAAATATGAGGTGGCGGGATGGCTCGGGGAAAAGGGTCCTGGAGGTCAGGGTTTAGGGTTTAGGTGAATTTGAGGGATGGTTTTGGTATGTGGGAGGGATAGCACAGTATTGACAAAAATATCGCTCACCCCGGTTGACTCCTTAAGGTTGGTGATTTAGGGGTCCAAACACTGATGTGGTAATATCTCAGTGGATTGTTGTCCAATCTTCCTGAGATTTCCAGGGTAGACGTAGGCACTCGCGATACACCAATTAGTAATTAAAAAAGTATATGTTAAGGCGACCAATTGAGCGTCGCACGCACTTGTTTGTTTGGGCGTTTAAAAAACGTTTAAAAAACGCCCCGCGATCCAGTTTATTGGCGATTTCACTGCACTGCACAAACCGATTTCAGTTATTTTTATATCACTGGGTTCGGTGCACTGAGACGCGTGTTTTGGTATATAACACTTGATGTTTTGCAAACTTTGACCGCGATAATGGGTTAGGTTAGGTTAGGTTAGGTTAGGTTAGGTTAGGTTAGGTTAGGTTAGGTTAGGTTAGGTTAGGTTAGGTTAGGTTAGGTTAGGTTAGGTTAGGTTAGGTTAGGTTAGGTTAGGTTAGGTTAGGTTAGGTTAGGTTAGGTTAGGTTAGGTTAGGTTAGGTTAGGTTAGGTTAGGTTAGGTTAGGTTAGGTTAGGTTAGGTTAGGTTAGGTTAGGTTAGGTTAGGTTAGGTTAGGTTAGGTTAGGTTAGGTTAGGTTAGGTTAGGTTAGGTTAGGTTAGGTTAGGTTAGGTTAGGTTAGGTTAGGTTAGGTTAGGTTAGGTTAGGTTAGGTTAGGTTAGGTTAGGTTAGGTTAGGTTAGGTTAGGTTAGGTTAGGTTAGGTTAGGTTAGGTTAGGTTAGGTTAGGTTAGGTTAGGTTAGGTTAGGTTAGGTTAGGTTAGGTTAGGTTAGGTTAGGTTAGGTTAGGTTAGGTTAGGTTAGGTTAGGTTAGGTTAGGTTAGGTTAGGTTAGGTTAGGTTAGGTTAGGTTAGGTTAGGTTAGGTTAGGTTAGGTTAGGTTAGGTTAGGTTAGGTTAGGTTAGGTTAGGTTAGGTTAGGTTAGGTTAGGTTAGGTTAGGTTAGGTTAGGTTAGGTTAGGTTAGGTTAGGTTAGGTTAGGTTAGGTTAGGTTAGGTTAGGTTAGGTTAGGTTAGGTTAGGTTAGGTTAGGTTAGGTTAGGTTAGGTTAGGTTAGGTTAGGTTAGGTTAGGTTAGGTTAGGTTAGGTTAGGTTAGGTTAGGTTAGGTTAGGTTAGGTTAGGTTAGGTTAGGTTAGGTTAGGTTAGGTTAGGTTAGGTTAGGTTAGGTTAGGTTAGGTTAGGTTAGGTTAGGTTAGGTTAGGTTAGGTTAGGTTAGGTTAGGTTAGGTTAGGTTAGGTTAGGTTAGGTTAGGTTAGGTTAGGTTAGGTTAGGTTAGGTTAGGTTAGGTTAGGTTAGGTTAGGTTAGGTTAGGTTAGGTTAGGTTAGGTTAGGTTAGGTTAGGTTAGGTTTTTTTTTTTTTTTTTTTTTTTTTTTTGTCTGCAGGAGGGGGAATCCTCATGGACACCCAGACCATCCCACAAGTGAAACAGTCTGGATAGTGCCGGACTCTTACCGGCTAAACCCTAACTCCTGCATTTCACGTTACCCCTGACGTGATCAGGGCCTGTTGCAGCATGTTTATTTCAATATTATCGGAGGATTTTTTATCAGTCCTTTAGGGAAATGGGTTAGATGCAGTGCAAGTTCTTGTAAGTTTTCTTTTGACCGGACTTCGTTTGCATTTTGTTATACTGTGTAGGTTGTACACTGCGACTGAATATGCTGGTTGTACGTATACAATTATACATTTGCCAACATATTATGAGGCATGGGTGACGGTGGGGAGCTCGATCTGCCGTGATTTTATTTATTTTAAATTTAATTTTAATTTTGTTTAGGAGTTTAGGTTTTCTTTAAGTATTTTTGTGATTTATTTTCTTGTCTAATGTATATTTGCCAATTAAGCAGGTTTCTCATGAAACCTGCGTTAATTCGTTAATATTGTTTTGATGTATGTTTTATCTTCTATTGCGTTATTTAGTATTTTAGTCGATATTTTTGAAAAAGGTATAAATTGGGCAATTTCATTATGAAATTGACTACAATTTTTTAATTTTGATTTTGGTTTCCAAAAGTTTTTTCGTAATTTTGGTGGGTTTTTATAAATTTTTCTATTTTTGTGGCACGATTTCTCCATCTCACCCATCTTCCTCCAATCGCTAGTGTCACCCTTAACAGCTGTAGGCTGTAGTGGCTCGGGCCAGTGCGTCCCATCTCTTCCGAACTGCACAGTCCCGGCTGAAAGCACTGTGGTCGGTCCGGTCAAATTTTGCTTTCTTGCAGTTGCAGCAAGACGGACTTGCTCCGTCACGCCAGGACTCGCATTTTGCTCTCATATGAGGGCCCCCGCAATGGCTACATGTCTCCTGACCTTCTGAGCAGTAGCGCCTACTGTGTCCGTATCCCAGGCAGAGGGAACATTGGACAAGTGGCGATTGGTCGGCTACCTTGACTCTCTGAAGGTCAATGTACAGAGTTTCTGCCTCTAGAGCTCGTTGCCATATTTTCGGGGACACTCTGAGGACAATATGACAGGCGTGCGGGTTCCTAGCCTTCGTCCTATATCTCGCTGCAACGCGGTCTTCATTTTTATCGAGGTCTTTAAATATACTTCCATTCTGATTCCTCAGGGCCGTGAGCACGTCTTCGTCCGTGTTGTATGTTAAGACGTCCCTGAGGATCAGAAGAGGGTCTTTGTTTTGAGCTTCCTCGACACAAAGCTGTTTTCCGGCTTTTTTCAGCTTGTCCTTAACCCTTTCCCTGTCTTCTACTGTTTTACAGCCAACTATTATTTTTCTGTCCTTAGCTTTTCTCAGTTTTTCGACCTTTATCCAGCCTTCCTTTGCATTCAGTGCTTCACGCATCTTTTCCAGGACCTGCTCCCCTGTGTCCATTTCGTCTTTAGACGTTACTACCACTGAGTGTAGCGTGGGGTGCACAGGAGGCTGCCACTTGGGAGTACTTGCTGCAATGGATGCAAAGGTATCCCGCTTTTCTTGACAATTTGTTAATGCCGCTTTCACTGAAACAAGTTGCTCAGTGTTTTCCTTTAATAGTTGGCTGTGTTCTGCCAGTGCCTCTCTGATCAATCGATTTCCCTCTATTTGTTCGATTCCTTCTATAGCGGTCTTCTTCAGTCTCTTTTTCTCTTCCGTTTCTTTACATGACACCGTCTCCGACGCTTTTCCTTTCTCCGCCTCTTTGACCAGCTCATAGAGCCGGGTTATCGCCGCCATGACCTCATTTTTGATCTCTGTCTTGAGATTCCGTGAGTTTCCGAGGTGCAGCTTGGCCTTTGTGAGACAGGCTTTTGCCTCCGTGGTCCGAGTTAGGTAGCTTTGCTTCGGTGGGCTAACGCTGGCCGGCGCTGATGTGCCCGCAGCCGCAAGATTATTATCTTGCGGAGGCGTAGGCTCCCGAGCGATTCTGGCGGGCACCACCGAAGCAGTGAGTTGCGGGATGGTAGGGGACTTCGCTTTTTGGCCTGTCTTTGTGGTTTCCCACTCGCCAATGCTGCGTCTCACGTTTGAGGTTTGAGACGGTTGAGGTTTCTCGGACATGGTCGGCGATTTAGGCGGGTTTGCGTCTCGCGAGGTGGTCGTCCTCTTCATAGGAGTGCGGTGTCCAAACATTCTTGGGTTTTCGGGGTACGTGATAATAACTCAACAATTAATTTATATTAAGTCGTAAAAGTAACTTAAATAATAAAGAATAAAAAAAAAGTTTGTAAAAGTTGTAAATAGTGATAAAGTTGTTTGTAAAGTTTGTAAAAGTTGTAAAAAGAAATAATTTAATGATAAAAGTGTATTCAACGGTTTTAAAAACTGACTTAATTGGTATACTCAACAAACAATAGGTCTTCACTAGAGCTAGTGAAGGGTACAATCAAATAGGGGTGGTAACGAACAAAAAAATTTTTGGAACAACAGCCGAAATCGTATATTTTGTTTAATTTTTTAGTGAAATCACTATACTACCGAGTTCAACAACAGTGCAGACGCAATGTCAGTCCGACCACTCCAGGCAGTCGAGGGGTAAGAAGAAAACACAACCAGAAGTCAAAATTTTTGTAACGAAATTTGTCGGAAGTATACCTTTTTGGGACTTGTCGACGTCAGTAGATAGAAATTTGTGGGGTATTGTAAAGAGATACCCCAGTCAATAATATAAAAGATGTGTATAAGAAGATGTATAAGAGTAATAGAATTTTTAATAATATATAGTAACTTTGGACTCTGCGAGAATACACTCCGATGTTGCTTGCACTATACACAAAACACACGGTCACGTTATAATATTTTAAAAACAATGTAGATTGATAATAATCTATAGTAAAAATAAAATTTTAGAGGCTTGCTCTACGTTATATTATTGGTCTCCGACCAATGTCCAGCCCTATAACACCTTTAGGGTCTGCGTTATGTTATTATACTATCTTAAAATAATAACTAAAAATAACTTAATCCTACAGTCTATGACCACCGTCGGGTAGGTCTCTCCGAGCCCTATCAGACGAGCCCAATCTCGAGTAATTTGGTCCACTGGGTTCTTGAGAAACCCAAGTTTTTAGAAAGATTTTTTCGGGGGGGTGAGGTAAGGGGAAAAGTTGGGGGGGGGGGGGAATTTGGAACTTGAGAGGGGGTGAAGGAGGGGGGAGGGGGGGGGGGGGTAAAAAGGGGGGGGGGGTAAAAGAGAGGGGATGGGAGGTAGGAGGGTGGGGCACTTGTCACAACAGTGATCGGAGGTGGGGATGTTTGGGGGATGAGGGTTGTGAGAAGGGGGAGGGGGAGAACGTGTGAGGGGGGTCAGGAGGTGACGTGACCCTTTTGACGTAAGACGTCACTGTCACACGCTGTCAAAGGAGCAAGGCTGTGGAGGGGTTAAAGAAGGGGGGGGTTAGGAGGGTGGGGTGTTATGGAGTGAGGGGGTCAAGAGGTGACGTGGCCTTTGTGACGTAATGTCACTGTCAAAAAGATGCTGTCAGTGGCGCCACCGGCGGCAACTCCAAGCAGCTTCTCCGAGGAGGGGCTACTGTCACGTGTGAAAATTTCCACTCAGTGACAGATATGTTGGTTGGGCTCTAAGAAGTTCCGTCCGCTCGACACGGGCATGCGCCACCGTCGGAGCGGAACCGGATGTTCTCGGTCGGAACCTTCTAGAACCCTGTTTGCCCTAGTGTCGCTATGGTGCGACAGGGGGCGCCAGTGGCAACTTTTGAGAACCGGATACGAACCGGATAGCTCAAAATCCGCGTCTCTCTTTGGGAAAACTCCCACAGATTCGGGGCCTGGGGCAGTAGAGGGATGGGGGTTACAGCTCCCGACAGCGGACGAGTTTCCGCTCAGGATGACGTCCTGGTATTTGTTACGTCTGGAGCAGGGGCTGGGTTATGAAGGAAGGAAAGGGATATACCAAGAATATTTTGCCGAATTTTCTTGTTTTAGGAAACACTGACTTTAGGGGTGTTGGGAGTGGGCTTCAGTATTCCTGTTTGGATTTATCGGGACTAGATAAGTTCGCGGTAGTTTCGCTCTATTTAACCGGGTTGGGCGACCTGAGGGGTCGAAGGAATTGTGTCCGACAAGACGTAAACAAGTATTTTACACACAGTCTTAAAGGCTAAAAATTTTTGTTTTCTTCCTCGACTTCGGCTGCTCTAGCTTATAAGCGGCTGCCCAGAAAAATCTGAATTTTTGTGTGCACTTAGTCCTTGATGTCGCGCTTCTTTTAGTCAAATAAAAAGTAGGGGTCGTCGCTCTGGATCGGGAGTTATTACAGTGGGAATATTGCACTGTTTTTATTATCACAAAAAGGTCTATATCTTCCAGAGTTTTAGGTTAAATTTAATTTTGAGATCACCTGCGTGTTTGGGGTCACCAGGCGGTGCTTTTGCACTGCCTCACTGGGGGCTCCTGTTGACCTTGGGCTATTCGGCGAAGCTTGGTTTTTCTGTTTCTTCAAAGTCCCGGCTTCCCGTTTGACCGAAAATTCCGGGACTTTGGTCAGCTGAGGATGGTCACTTAACGCACGTTTTAGCACTAAAATAACGCAGGGTTGTCACTCAATTTATAGCGGCGCACTCACTTTTGTGTTTTTTTAATTATTGAAAATCCAGTTTTTTCGTCACTACTCTTCGAGTTTTTAACTGATCAGAATTCTGTTTTCGCTATTCGGTAGCACTCACTGAGCCGCACCTTTTGACGTATCACTTTTTGGTATAGGCGCGAAAAATACTTCCGATACGATTTAAAGTGCGCGGAACGCGTCAAAACTCAACCGATCGTCACGGGGGTCGCTCAGACTGGTGGGTTAGGTTAGGTTAGGTTAGGTTAGGTTAGGTTAGGTTAGGTTAGGTTAGGTTAGGTTAGGTTAGGTTAGGTTAGGTTAGGTTAGGTTAGGTTAGGTTAGGTTAGGTTAGGTTAGGTTAGGTTAGGTTAGGTTTTTTTTTTTTTTTTTTTTTTTTTTTTTTTTTTTTTTTTTTTTTTTTTTTTTTTTTTTTTTTTTTTTTTTTTTTTTTTGTTGCAGGAGGGGGAATCCTCATGGACACCCAGACCATCCCACGAGTGAGACAGTCTGGGTAGTGCCGGACTCTTACCGGCTAAACCCTAACTCCTGCATTTCACGGTTCCCCTAACATGTGGATCAGGGCCTGTTTTGGCATGGTGTTTCTTGTGCTATTAGGCTTATTTTATTCATTCCTTTAGGGAAGTTGCTTAGGTGCTGTGTGTGTCGTTCCTGTTTTGCTTGCCGCTTTGACTTGACCCAGGTTTCACTTTGCGTTTTTTATTTTGTAACTGTTGTGGTTATACACTGCGATTGAACATGCTGGTTATTTGTATACAATTATACATATGCCAACATGTTAAGAGGCTTGGGTGATGATGACGAGTTCGCTCTGCCATAATTATTTTTATGTAAATTAATTTATTATTCAATTAGGCAGGTTTCTTATGAAACCTACGTTAATTTTCTGGTGGTTTTAAATGTTTTATTGACTGTTGTCCTGATTTTGTTTGAATTAATTTTGATTTTAATTTTACTTAATTTAAATTGTTCAATTTTGGCATAAAATTGGACGCAATTTAATGGTTTTAATTTAGTTATCGAAATATTCTTCCTTGGTTTTAATAATTTAGTTTTTATTTTAATTTCATAATGACACGATCTCGCCATCTCACCCATCATCCTCCAATCGCCAGTGTCGCCCTCAGCAGTTGTACGCTGTGGTAGCTCGGGCCAGTGTATCCCACCTCTTCCGAACTACACAGTCCCGGCTAAACGCGCTGTGGTCAAGCTGATCAAGTTTAGCCCTTACGCAGTTGCAACAAGTGGGACTTCCTCCGTCACGCCAAACCTCGCATTTTGTCCTCATATGAGGGCCCCCGCAATGGCTACATTTCTCCTGACCTTCAGAGCAGTAGCGCCGACTGTGTCCGTATCCCAGGCAGAGGGAACACTGGACCAGTGGCGATTGGTCGGCTACTTTGACTCTCTGAAGGTCGATGTAGAGTAATTCTGCCTCCAATGCTCGTAACCATATTTTTGGGGACACTCTGAGGACAAAATTGCATGCGTGCGGGTTCCTGGTCTTTGTCCTGTATCTTATTGCAACGCGGTCTTCTGCTGTGGCAAGGTCCTTGAAGAGTTGTCCGTTCTGTTTCCTCAGGGCCGTGAGTACGTCTTCGTCCGTGTTGTAAGACAGTACGTCCCTGAGGATCAGTAGAGGGTCTTTATTGCGGACTTCTTCCACACAGAGCAGTTTACTTCCCTTGTTGAGCCTGTCTTTGACTTTTTCTCTATCTTCTTCCGTTTTGCACCCTACAATAATTTTCCTGTCTTTTGCCTTTCTTAGCTTCTCTACTTTGATCCACCCTTCCTTCGCATTCATCACCTCCCGTATCTTGTCCAAAACCTGCTCCCCTGTATCCATCTCGTCCTTGGACGTCACTACCACGGAGTGTAGTGTGGTCTGAACAGGGGATTGGGTCTTGGGAAGGCTAGATGTGATGCCCGCGTACGTGGTCTTTCCTAAGTTTTCGTGGTGTTTCTCTAGCGCTACTTTTAATGTTGACATTCTTTCGGTGTTTTCTTTTAGAAGTTTGCTATGCTCTTCTAACACTTTCCTAATTTCTTTCCTTTCGGTCCCTTCTTCTCTGGTCTCCTCCGGTCTTCGGTTCTCCTTATCTTGTTCTTTTGTTGAACCCTTCTCCGATACCCTATCGCTTTCTGCTTCCTTCACGAGTTCAAATAAGCGATTTATAGCCGACATGACCTCGTTTTTTATTTCGGTTTTTAAGTTTCGCGAGTTTCCGAGGTGCAGCTTGGCTTTAGTGAGGCAGGCTTTTGCTTCCGTAGTCCTACTGAGATATTTTTGTGTCGGCGGGCTCCCCGTAGCGACAGTTTTTTCCGCAGCCGCATGAGCGTAGTCATGCGGGGGCGCCGAATTTGGTGGAAGTTTGACGGGGGCCGCCGAAACAGTGGGTCTCGAGGTCGTGGGGGACATCGGTTTTGGGCCTGCCTTTGCGGTTTCCCACTCGCCTATGCTGCGCCTGACGTTGGAGGTTTGGGTCGGTTGTACTTCCTCGGGCGGGTTACCAACTCGCGAGTTAGTCGGCTTTTTTATCGGGGTACGGAGTCCGAACATGTTGTTATAGGGGAACGTGACAGTAATCAAAATAAATAATTTAAATAATTCTAAAAGGTGTATAAATAGATAAAACGTAGAGTAAAAGGTTTGTATAAGTTATATATTAGATGATAAAAGGTTTGTATAAGTTGTAAAATTGTATAATATAAAATGTGTTATGTGTTTTACTATTTTAACCCTGTATTTTTCCTTACAGACTTCGTCGGTGCAGCTTCAAACTACCAACGCGAGCAAGGTAAGTAAAAAGTAAGTATATTTTAATATCCACGAGTAAATTTTTAAGCTACGAAGCTATGTAGTAAATTTAAAATTAAAATTAAAGATTAAAATGTATCACAGATTTGGTCAAACTGACTACAATAATGTAATGTATAGCTCGCTGTTGAATATGTGGAACGGTACCCACGCTCCAGTCAAGGATCCTGCGTCAAAAGTTAAAATAACCGAAAACGGTTTTCAAGGTCAGTCTAAATATGATGTGCCTAGGAGAGACCGGGTGGGTGGGCGGGCAAAATTTTGACTTTCGCCGCTCGCGATCCTAACGTGTGGGGTGTCAAACGATAGGTCTTGACGAGAGCTAGCGAAGGGTGTAATCCAATAGGGGTGGTTAGGAACAAAATTTTTGAAAAATCGCCGAAAAACGTATATTTTGTTTAAATTTTGAGTGAAAAAGTCACTATACTACTGAATTTAACTACAATGCGGTCGCTGAAGTGCGTGCAGGGGGTCAGCAGGGCAGCTATGAAGCCCTTAAAATCAAAAAAGTACCCAATAAGGTATTGTAAAAGTCAAATATATATTTTCAAAGTAAAAATACGCGTTTTAAAAATATAAGGGATGAAATTTTTGAAAATTTCAATGTCTGACCACGCCAGGTGATCGTGGTGTGTTAATCTAGATTATTCCAGCCGAAAACCGCATCAAAATATTATATCTAGAACCAAAAATATGATGGTTAGGTTAGGTTAGGTTAGGTTAGGTTAGGTTAGGTTCCCGGCGGAGTTTCTGGATCTCATACCGGGCGCGTCCCCAGGTGGCGGATAGGGGAACGCCGCGCAGATATGCGCGGTATCGGGTTCATCCCGGCGCGGGCCAAAACCAGGGGGTGGGATCGCTCCTCATCTCGAGGTTGCGATGGTGTGCGGCGGGTCCGGTCAGTCAGTTCAGACTGGTCGGACGACGACTTCGGTCACCGTCGGACAACCCGTAACCCTCATTGAGAGGGCCGGGCCTTACGGGGGCGAGGAAGGACACCTCTATAAAAAACCGGGGGGACCCCACCCCTCTCAAAAAAGGACAAAACAAAATATGAAAATGGCGTCTAGTAAACAGAATTTACCCCAGGAGGGTACCGACTGCTCCGCAGTCGGAGAATCCCTCACCGCGGCTTCGGCCCCGGTCTGCCCCTCGTATTCTGGGGGGGGCAACTACCGCCATCGTTCATCGAACGAAACTCCTGACGAAATTCGTCTCAATTTAAGATCGAGCCGAACTGGCTCAAGCCTATCTGACGTGCCCACTTCGGTGACGGCGTCAATACAGGATGAAAAAACAGGCTCCATTCGACAGCCGGTCGTGCTGCTCACCAAGTGCACCGGCCTCGATCCCTCCAAGACAAAGCTTTCTGTCTCGGAGGTGGAGATGGAGTCGGATCACGGCTCCACCTCGAGCGGCGCGACTGTTGGACGCCCCTCCAAATTCTGGAGGGTGGAAGCTCGCAAGCGCCAGAGAGAGGAAGACTCGGGGTCAGAATCGGCCTCGAGTGTGAAATCGACGCCGGCCTCCAAGGTCAGCACGAGAGGTAGAGGGCGGCCACCGACGACGGGTAAGTACGTCGGTATGGCGAAAGCACAGGCGGAACTCAGTGCCGCCAAGCGGCAGGAAGAGTTCCGTCTCAGAGCGGAGGAGGAAGTCCTGGAGCAGGCAAAGCGGGCACGTTCCAAAAGCACCTCCCGCCTCTCCAGGAGCAGCACAGGCTCGTCTTTTGAGACGGTGGCATCTGCCGCTTGTGCCAGCGACTTGACAGATCAAGTCAAGAGCAACGTGGCCACCATTCTAAAGGTGGCCACAAACTCAAAGAACCTGAAGGGCACATATCAACGTGCCCTGAAGGAGGCCGCCGCCTTCATTACCGTGGCGGCCGAGGAGCTCGGCACTCGCACCTTGACCGAAGAGACCGCCAAGTTGAGAGCCGAAAACATCCGCCTCCGGGCGGAAATGGCAGAACTCCGCTCGGAGCTTGCCACAATGAGGGCAGAACTTCAGGCCGTCAAGACCGCTCGGCCAGGGCCTGGGGCGCCTCAGCCGTCCCCTGCGGTGGTTGCCGATCCTGCATTAGAGCGTTCGCTCATGCAGTCGATCGGCAACATGTTAAACGCCCGACTCGAGGCGCTAGAAGATCGGCTGCTACCGGCTAAGACCATCCGGCCCCCATTAGCTGCGGACCGGAGAAGGCAAGAGGCCACTAGGGTCCAGGCTGAAGAGGTGGCAACCGTCACGGGTGCGGTTGCCGCCTCCGTTAGCAAGGAGGGGAAGGAAAAAGGGAGGAAGAAGAAGAAGGCCGCAAAGGCGCCAACACCTGCGCCAACCTCCGACCAGGCACCGCAACTGACCTCGATCGCAGCCACCACCTCGGCCGCTGCCACCATTCCGGCAACGACCGCCACCGCTGCTACGACCACCACCTCGGCCACGACTACCACCGAAACGTGGTCTACGGTGGTTAAAAAGGGGAAGAAGGGGGGCCCTAAAGCGACTGCGCAGTCGCAAAACAAACAGCCGAAGCTGCGTACGCCCAAATCCACGGCCGTGATTATCACGCTGCAGCCGGGAGCAGCGGAGAGGGGCGTTACGTACGCTTCGGTGATGGCGGAGGCGAAAGCCAAAGTGGACATCGACAGCCTTGGCATTAAATCGCTAAGATTTAAGAAGGCCGCAACGGGGGGGAGAATCCTGGAGGTGCCAGGCGCCACCAGCGGCGACAAGGCGGACCGCCTGGCCCAGCAAATTCAGGCCACTCTAAAGGCGGAGGACATCCGTGTCTACCGCCCCACAAAGTGCGCGGAAGTACGGATCTCAGGCCTGGACGACTCCGTGTCCACGGCCGAGATCGTGCGGGCCATCGTACGTGAGACCGGATGTCCCGAGGCCGCCATCAAGGTGGGGGACATAAAGGCCGACCCATCTGGCCTTGGATCGGCGTGGGTGCGCTGTCCAGTCGGGGCAGCTCGCAAAATCAGTGACAGTGGCCGGCTTTTGGTTGGCTGGGTTGCGGCACGAGTCAAGGTGCTGCAGCCCAAGGCTCTGACCTGCTTCCGCTGCCTGGAGGTGGGGCACGTCAGGGCCAAGTGCACATCGGCCATCGACCGCAGCGATCAGTGTTATCGCTGTGGTCAAGCCGGCCACAAGGCTGGGCAATGCTCCGCAGCGCCGCAATGCAACCTTTGCGCGGCAGCCGGAAAGCCTGCGGAGCATAGGATTGGAGGAAAGGCCTGCACGGCCCCGACGGCCCCCAAGCCCTCCAAGGGCAAGGGGACAAAGAAAAATAAAAAGAGGAAGAAGAAGACCGCTTCCGGGCCAACGATTGCGCCCGCGCAAGCGACTGCCCCCGAAGGCGGGGAAGAGGCGGAGGAGATGAACTGCGACTAAGATCATGGCAGTTCATCTCCTTCAGGCGAACATCAACCACTGCGCCAGGGCTCAGGATCTTTTACTCCAAAGCATGGCGCAGTGGTCGATCGATGTCGCGGTGGTGGCCGAGCCGTACTTCGTCCCCACTGCTGACAACTGGGTGGGGGACCGTATCGGCTCGGTGGCCTTCGTCGTTAAAAGCGGCACTGTCCTGGAGGACGTGGCCAGGGGTTCTGGCTGGGTGGCGGCAGTGCACGACCAAACACTCGTTGTCGGCACATATTTTTCGCCCAACAGAGGCCTCGCCGAGTTCGAGGCGTTCTTGGCCGAGGTGGGGGCCCTTGTCGGCCGGAGTCACCCGCGTCCAGCGCTCGTACTAGGGGACCTCAACGCCAAGTCCGCGGCGTGGGGTTCCCCCGCCACAGACCATCGTGGCGAGGTGCTGGAGGAGTGGGTGATTTCGACGGGTCTGTCCGTCCTGAACCGCGGTTCAGTCAACACGTGCGTGCGACAGCTGGGTGGGTCCATAGTGGACGTATCGTTCGCTAGCCCGGCTCTAGCACGCCGTGTCCGGGGGTGGAGAGTCTTGGAGGAGGTGGAGACGTTGTCGGACCACCGGTACATCCGGTTCGACGTCTCCGCCCAAACCTCGGGCATCCACCGCCCGCCAACTCCGGGGAGGGGCGGACCGCGCTGGGCACTGAAGCGCCTCGACCGAGAGCTCCTCGAAGAGGCCGCCATTGTCCAAGCCTGGGTTGCAGCGCCGGAGAGGCCCGGTGAGGACGTGGACGCGGAGGCGAGCTGGTTCCGCGGGGCAATGACGCACATCTGCGACGCGGCTATGCCCCGGGTCCAGTCTCGGCCTGCGAGACGCCAGGTGTACTGGTGGTCAGACGAGATCGCACAATTGCGCGTAGTGTGCGTGGCAGCGAGACGCCAGTACACCAGGCAGCGGCGGCGGCGTCTTAACCGGAGTCCTGAGACGGAGGCGGTGCTGTACGGGGCGTACCGCACCGCAAAAGAGGCCCTAAAACTGGCAATCCGCAGGGCTAAGGCGGCGGCGAGAGAAGAGCTGCTAGGAACCCTCGACCGCGATCCGTGGGGGCGGCCATATCGAATGGTCAGGGGCAAACTCCGCCCCTGGGCCCCCCCACTCACAGAGGGTCTCCGTCCCGAACTGCTCGAGGAGGTGGTGTCCGCCCTGTTTCCATCTAGGGCGGAACACACGCCGCCGCCGATGGTCCTGCCTTCGCAGGAGCTTCTTGGAGGTGGGGAAAGCGTCCCCGAGGTGACCCGAGAGGACCTCACAGCGGCAGTGCAGCGGCTCCGGGCTAAGAATACTGCCCCGGGGCCCGACGGCATACCGGGCCGCGCATGGGTCCTCGCCCTCAAGGCTTTGGAGCCCCGGCTGAGACGGCTCTTCACGGCGTGCCTGCAGGAGGGCCGGTTTCCATCACTGTGGAAAACCGGCAGGCTGGTCCTCCTCAGGAAGGAGGGGCGCCCGGCGGACTCACCGTCCGCGTACCGGCCCATAGTGCTGTTGGACGAGGTGGCAAAACTGTTCGAGCGCATCATCGCCGACCGCCTCGTCCACCATCTTTGCAGAGAGGGGCCGGACCTGGATGAGAACCAATTCGGTTTCCGCCGCGGGCGCTCAACAATCGACGCCATCTCACGCGTGAGGAGCCAGGCGGAGGAAGCGGTGTCCCGGGGCGGGGTCTTGTTGGCGGTGTCGCTCGACATCTCCAACGCCTTCAACACCTTGCCCTGGAGTTGTATTAGGGAGGCCCTACGATATCACAGAGTGCCTCCCTATCTCCGCCACATCGTCGGGGCTTATCTGTCCGAACGTCGGGTCATCTTCGCGGGGCGTAATGGTGAGTGCATTCGCGAAATGTCGTGCGGTGTTCCACAGGGTTCGGTTCTGGGCCCGCTCCTGTGGAACATCGGTTACGACTGGGTGCTGAGGGGTGCTCTCCTCTGGGGCGCTGGCGTGACGTGTTACGCGGACGACACGCTCGTCACGGCCCGGGGGAGATCGCACAGGCAGGCAGCCTTGCTGGCGACGGCCGCTGTGGCGCAGGTGGTGGGTCGCATCCGGCGGTTGGGGCTGGAGGTGGCCCTCCACAAATCCGAGGCCATGATGTTCCATGGGCCCCGGAACGCGCCGCCGCCGGGAACAAACATCGTGGTCAGTGGGGTCCGAATAGCTGTCGGGACGACATTAAAATACTTGGGAGTCGTCCTCGACAGCCGCTGGAATTTCGGGCCTCACTTCCGGCGGCTGGCGCCTAAGTTGATGGGCGCTGCGGCCGCGCTCGCGACGCTGCTTCCCAACCTAGGAGGGCCGACATCGAGCTGTCGGCGGCTGTACATGGGGGTCGTGCGATCCATGGCCCTGTACGGGGCCCCGGTGTGGGCCAGCGACCTGACTGCCGACACCATCGCCATACTGCGAAGACCGCAACGGGCGATGGCCGTCAGAGTCGCAAGAGGGTATCGCACGATCTCCCATGAAGCAGCGTGCGTACTGGCCGGATCTCCGCCCTGGGACCTGGAGGCGAAGGCCCTCGCGTCACTCTTTACATGGCGCGGGGGCGAGAGGGAGAGGGGCAACAGACCTGCGCCGCGAGAAATCGAATGGCGCAGGTCAGAGCTCCGCGGGGTCCTGGTGGCGGAATGGGGTGAACGTCTTACTCACCCCAGCGCTGGCCTCACTACTATCGAGGCCATCCGGCCAGTACTGCAGGAGTGGCTTGGAAGAAGCCACGGCTCCCTGACGTTTCGGGCGACGCAGGTGCTTTCTGGACATGGGTGCTTCGGAAGGTACCTGTGTCGCATAGGCAGGGAGCCAGACGCCCGGTGCCACCATTGCGTCGGTTGCCGCGAGGAGACGGCGCGGCATGTGGTGGAAGAGTGCATCGCATGGGATGCGCCGCGCCGTGCTCTAGTCGCGGAGGTCGGAAGGGACCTCTCGCTCCCGGCCATTGTTCGTCATATGGTCGGCAGCGACAGGTCCTGGGACGCGATGGTGTCCTTCTGCGAAGAGGTTATGTCGCAGAAGGAAGCTGCGGAAAGGGAGAGAGAGGCAACTACCACTCTCCCGAGCCGCAGCAGGCGCACCGGGCGCCGGAGGCGGGGGGGTCACAACATCCGACTCCCCCCGTAGCGGTCCATCGAGCGGCGGATTGGGGGAAATCCGACCGCTCTGTAAAATGGACCCGAGGTGGTGGCGCGACGTGTCCCGCGCGCGCCCCTCAGATGGTTGAGGTCGAGGGGGGGTGAGCACCCCTCCCCCCCCTGTGACGAGTTGGGGTCTGCATGGGCGGACCGGCACCGCCGGGTCTCGGAAGATTGCGTCTGTGCACCCGAGTACCCGGCAGAATGGTGTGGAGGGACACTCCTGTGTTTTTAGTCGGTGCGAGTCCGACATCACCCCGTCGCCTCCCCCGGTGGCGGGGTACCCATAAGGGGTTTTCACAGGGTCAAAAAAAAAAAAAAAAAAAAAAAAAAAAAAGGTTAGGTTAGGTTAGGTTAGGTTAGGTTAGGTTAGGTTAGGTTAGGTTAGGTTAGGTTAGGTTAGGTTAGGTTAGGTTAGGTTAGGTTAGGTTCCCGGCGGAGTTTCTGGATCTCATACCGGGCGCGTCCCCAGGTGGCGGATAGGGGAACGCCGCGCAGATATGCGCGGTATCGGGTTCATCCCGGCGCGGGCCAAAACCAGGGGGTGGGATCGCTCCTCATCTTGAGGTCGCGATGGTGTGCGGCGCACACGGGGGGCACTCCTCTCGGAGTGGAGGGGCGACGGGTTTGCCGGTCAGTCATGGCCGGCAGACACGGTCTGATGCAGACCACCGTTCGGCCCGATCCGGAATCCTCATTGAGAGGGCCGGAGGCCCTGCGTGGGCCACGAGGAGAAAACCTCTATAAAAAACCACTGGGGGGGAGCCCAGTCTGGGCTGGGGTGCTGCTCCACGTGTTCTGTCACGTTGGAGGAGCAAGGACGGGCTCGGTGTTCACTCACCCTGTCACCGAGCAGGCAGCGGGAGGACTGTTTCCTTTCGCTGCCCCCGTCATCAGATCGTAATCCCCTAGGGGACCGAGGGTCTTGGCTTCACCGCCCGGGCCGCGAGGAAGAAAACCTCTATAAAAAATCACCCTGAATCCCGAGCTCGGCGCGCGGCCAGGGGATGTATGGCTGACGGGTTTCATCAGTCTCGAGCGCGCCCCCTCCAGAGGACCGGCGGACCCTCTGGAGTATATACGCTTACCCGGGTACAGGGGGCACTGCCCGGGTGGACCTTTTATTTCCCCCATACTCGTGGGAACTTTATGGATACCAATTTTAAAAACAAAAACCCAAATGATGTAAGTGAGGAGGAGACACGCAGTGCCCTTATCAGGGCGCAGCCTGTTGTGAGGCTGACAAGACTGTCAGCCTCGGAGGCGGAAGTGGAGCCGGATCACGGCTCCATCTCGAGCGGCGCGAGTGCTGGGCGCCCCTCCAAGTTTTGGAGGGTTGATGGCCGCAAGCGCCAACGAGAGGGCAACTCGGGGTCGGAGTCGACCTCGAGTGAGGATACCTCGCCGGCCATAAAGGTCAGTGCGAGAGGAAGAGGGCGGCCACCAACAACTGGCAAATATGTCGGTCTGGCCAAAGCGCAGGCGGAGCTGAACGCCGCCAAGCGCGAAGAGCTCCGTCTCATAGCGGAGCAGGAGGTCATGGAGCAGGCGAAGCGGGCACGTTCCGCAAACATCTCCCGCCTCTCCAGAAGCAGCTCATGTGCGTCATTTGAGACGGTGGCGTCGGCTGCTTCCATCCCTGCGAGTGCCTTGACAGAAAAAGTCAAGACCAACGTGGCCACCATTCTGAAAGTGGCCACAAACTCGAAGAACCTAAAGGGCACATACCAACGTGCCCTGAAGGAGGCCGCCGCTTTTATCACCGAGGCGGCCGACGAGTTCGGCACTCGCACCCTAGGCGAGGAAACGGCGAAGCTGCAGGCAGAAAACGTCCGCCTCCGAGCGGAGATGGCGGAGCTTCGTGCGGAGCTTGCCACGATAAGGGCTGAGCTGCTGGCCGCCAAATCCAAACGGCCGGAGCCCGAGACGCCCCAGTCGTCACCCGTGGTTGTTGCCGATCCCGAGTTGGAGCGTACGCTCACTGAGAGGATCGGCAACATGCTGAACGCCCGACTGGCGGCCCTAGAGGACCGGCTGCTGCCGGCCAAGACAATCCGGCCTCCGCTGGCAGCAGACCGGAGAAAGGAGAAGGCGGAGCAGGCAGCGCGGGATGTGGCTGTGGTAACGGACGCGGTTGCCACGGTCACAATCGGCTCGACCACCAAAGCCAAGGGCAAAAAGGCGAAGGCGGTAAAAACACCGTCGCCCGCCGATAAAACGCCATCTTACGCAGCCAAGGCCGCCACACCTCGCGCCCCGGCTGACAGCGTCCAGCCGACTGACCAGCCGGCTGCCCCACAAGCTAAAGGGAAGGGTAAGGGGAAAGGCAAATCCCCGGCCGCACAGCAGACACCCACCCCTGCACCCTCCACGTCCGTGCAGCAGGAGGGCGAGTGGGAGAAAGTCGGCGAGAAGAAGGCCGCTAAAAAGAAGGAAAAGAAGTCCGCAAAAAAGGCGGAAAAGAGCAAGGCGAAGCTGCGCGCCCCACGCTCAACAGCCGTCGTCCTCACCCTGGAACCCGGGGCGCAAGAGAAGGGCGTCACTTACGCCGGGGTCCTGGCTAAGGCCAAGGCCAACATCACGTTGACCGACCTCGGCATTGCGGGGGTGCAGGTCAAGACCACTGCTACAGGTGCCCGGCTCCTTGAAATCTCTGGGGCCACAAGTGGGGAGAAGGCGGACGCCCTTGCCGAGCGGCTTCGGCTGCTGTTGGAGGCGGACGAGGTCCGGGTGTCCAGGCCCGTTAAATGTGCAAGCTTGCGCATCACGGGCTTGGACGACTCAGTGACCGCCGAAGAACTGGCGGCCGCAATAGCCAGAGTCGGCGGCTGCTCGGCGGAGCACATCAGGCCCGGACCGATCAGCCGGGGGCCAAACGGCATGGGGGTAGTGGTGGCCAGCTGCCCCGTGGCGGCCGCCAAAAAGGTCCTTGACGGCGGCAGACTGCTGGTTGGGTGGGTTTCGGCTCGGGTGAAGGCGTTGGAGTCGAGGCCCACAAAGTGCTACAGGTGCCAGGCCGAGGGCCACGTCAGGGCCAAGTGCACGGCGCAATTGGACTGCGGCCAGCTGTGCTTCCGCTGCGGCCAGCCTGGTCACAAGGCGGGGTCGTGCCAGGCACCAACGCCGTGCTGTGTTCTGTGCACGGCGTCTGGCCAGCCAGCGGAGCACAAGCTGGGCAGTAAGACCTGCCCCGCGACCGTCCAGCCAAAATCGAAGGGCGGGAAGAAGAGAAAGAGGAAGAAGGGATCGGCCGCAACAGCAGAGCAGCCGAACGCCTCGGCCGCGGCGGAAGCGCCGCAGAGCCAGACGGAGGGGACAGTAGAAATGGAGTGTCAGTAATGGCCCCACCCCTCCGTCTGCTGCAGGCCAACATCAACCACTGCGCCAGGGCTCAGGACCTTTTACTCCAGAGCATGGCGCAGTGGAAGATAAACATCGTCGTCGTCGCCGAGCCGTATTTTATCCCTCCCAGGGACGACTGGGTGGGAGACACCACCGGCTCGGCGGCCTTGATCTGGTCGGCTGCCGCCGGAGCCCCGTCCATCGAGAATATCTCGAGGGGGCGGGGTTACGTCGCGGCGCAATTCGGCGAGGTTGTGGTGGTGGGAGTGTACTTCTCTCCGAACCGCACCCTCGCCGAGTTCGAGAGCTTCCTCTTGGAGCTGTCCACGTTGGTGGACCGCGCCCACCCTCGCTCCGTTCTCGTCCTAGGGGACCTCAACGCCAAGTCCGCGGCGTGGGGTTCCCGCGCCACAGACCATCGTGGCACGGCGCTGGAGGAGTGGGCCCTCGCGTCGGGTCTGGCCGTCCTGAACCGCGGTTCAGTCGACACGTGCGTGCGACAGCTGGGTGGGTCCATAGTGGACGTATCGTTCGCTAGCCCGGCTCTAGCACGCCGTGTCCGGGGGTGGAGAGTCTTGGAGGAGGTGGAGACGTTGTCGGACCACCGGTACATCCGGTTCGACGTCTCCGCCCAGACCTCGGGCATCCACCGCCCGCCGACCCCGGGGAGGGACGGACCGCGCTGGGCGCTGAAGCGCCTCGACCGGGAGCTCCTTGAGGAAGCGGCCATAGTGAAGGCGTGGTCAGAAGGACCGGAGAGGCCCGGTGACGACGTCGACGGGGAGGCGAGCTGGTTCCGCGGGGCGATGACGCAGATCTGCGACGCGGCTATGCCCCGCGTCCAGTCTCGGCCCACTAGGCGCCAGGTGTACTGGTGGACAGAGGATATCGCCCAGCTGCGCTATGCGTGCATAGCGGCGAGACGCCAGTACACCAGGCAGCGCCGGAGACGTCTGAACCGGAGCCCCGAGACGGAGGCGGCGCTGTACCAGAGGTACCGCGCCGCGAAGGAGGCTCTGAAGATAGCCATCGGCAGAGCAAAGGAGGCAGCGAGGGAGGAGCTGCTCGAGACCCTCGAACGCGATCCGTGGGGGCGTCCATACCGTATGGTAAGGGGCAAACTACGCCCCTGGGCGCCCCCACTAACAGAGGGTCTCCGCCCCGAGTTGCTCGGGGACGTGGTGACCGCCCTGTTTCCATCCAGGGCGGAACACACACCACCGCCGATGGCTCCGCCAGAGCCTCCTGGAGAGGGAGATGTCCCAAATGCCCCCGAGGTGACCCAAGAGGACCTGAAGGCAGCGGTGGATCGGCTCCGGGCTAAGAACACTGCCCCGGGGCCCGACGGCATACCCGGCCGCGCCTGGGTCCTCGCCCTGAAGGAGTTGGAGCCCCGACTGCGACGGCTCTTCACGGCATGCCTGCAGGAGGGCCGGTTTCCATCGCAGTGGAAAACCGGCAGGCTGGTCCTCCTCAGGAAGGAGGGGCGCCCGGCGGACTCGCCGTCCGCATACCGGCCCATAGTGTTGCTGGACGAGGTGGCAAAGCTCTTCGAGCGCATCGTCGCCGACCGCCTCGTCCAGCATCTGAGCAGGGAGGGGCCGGACTTGGACGGCAACCAGTTCGGTTTCCGCCGCGGGCGCTCCACCGTAGACGCCATCATGCGCGTGAGGAGCCTGGCGGAGGAAGTGGTGTCCCGGGGTGGGGTCTTGTTGGCGGTGTCGTTAGACATTTGCAACGCCTTCAACACCCTGCCCTGGAGTTGTATTAGGGAGGCCCTACGTTATCACGGAGTGCCTCCCTACCTCCGCCACATCGTCGGGGCTTATTTGTCGGGGCGTTGGGTCACCTTTGTGGGGCAAAATGGCGTGGTGCAGCGACACCAGATGTCGTGCGGTGTTCCACAGGGTTCGGTTCTGGGCCCGCTCCTGTGGAACATCGGGTACGACTGGGTGCTGAGGGGTGCTCTCCTCCGGGGCGCTAGCGTGACGTGTTACGCGGACGACACGCTCGTCGCGGCCCGGGGGAGATCGCACAGGGAGGCAGCCTTGCTGGCGACGGCTGCAGTGGCGCAGGTGGTGGGTCGCATCCGGCGGTTGGGGCTGGAAGTGGCCCTCCACAAATCCGAGGCCATGACGTTTCATGGGCCTCGGAACGCGCCGCCGCCGGGATCTAACATCGTGGTCGGTGGGGTCCGAATAGCTGTCGGGGCGACGATAAAATACCTGGGGGTCGTCCTCGACAGCCGCTGGGATTTCGGGCCCCACTTCCGGCGGCTGGCGCCCAAACTGATGGGCGCTGCGGCCGCGCTGGCGACGCTGCTTCCCAATCTCGGAGGGCCGACGACGAGTTGTCGGCGGCTGTACATGGGGGTCGTGCGATCCATGGCCCTGTACGGGGCCCCGGTGTGGGCCGATGACCTGACGGCCACCAACATCGCCATTCTGCGGAAGCCGCAACGGGCGATGGCCGTCAGAGTCATAAGAGGTTATCGCACGATCTCCCATGAGGCAGCGTGCGTACTGGCCGGATCTCCGCCCTGGGACCTGGAGGCGAAGGCCCTCGCGTCACTCTATACATGGCGCGGGGGCGAGAGGGAGCGGGGCAACAGACCTGCGCCGCGAGAAATCGAGTGGCGCAGGTCAGAGCTCCGCGAGGTCCTGGTGGCGGAATGGGGTGAACGCCTCACTCACCCCAGCGCTGGCCTCACGACGATCGAGGCCATCCGGCCAGTGCTGCAGGAGTGGCTAGGGAGGAGCCACGGCTCCCTGACGTTTCGGGCGACGCAGGTGCTTTCTGGACATGGGTGCTTCGGAAAGTACCTGTGTCGCATAGACAGGGAGCCAGACGCCCGGTGCCACCATTGCGTCGGTTGCCGCGAGGAGACGGCGCGGCATGTGGTGGAGGAATGCATCGCTTGGGATGCGCCGCGCCGTGCTCTAGTCGCGGAAGTCGGAGGGGACCTCTCGCTCCCGACCATCGTTCGTCATATGGTCGGCAGCGACAGGTCCTGGGACGCAGTGGTGTCCTTCTGCGAGGAGGTGATGTCGCAGAAGGAAGCTGCGGAGAGGGAGAGGGAAATCACGTCCACTCTCCCGAGCCGCAGCAGGCGCACCGGGCGCCGGAGGCGGGGGGGTCATAACATCCGACTCCCCCCGTAGCGGTCCATCGAGCGGGCGGATTGGGGGAAATCCGTTCGCTCCGTATATGGACCCGAGGTGGCGTGCGTAGTGTCCCTCGCACGCCCCTCAGCAGAAGGTGGTCAAGGGGGGTGAGCACCCCTCCCCCCCTGTGACAAGTGGGGGTCCGCAGTGGCGGACCGGCACCGCCGGGTCGCGGACGAGTGCTGGCTTGAACCCGCGGCCCGGTATAATGGTGCAGATGGGACACTCCTGTGTTTTTAGTCGGTGCGAGTCCGACATCACCTCGTCGCCTCCCCCGGCGGCGGGGTACCCATAAGGGGTTTTCACAGGGTCAAAAAAAAAAAAAAAAAAAAAAAAAAAAAAAAAAAAAAAAAAAAGGTTAGGTTAGGTTAGGTTAGGTTAGGTTAGGTTAGGTTAGGTTAGGTTAGGTTAGGTTAGGTTAGGTTAGGTTAGGTTAGGTTAGGTTCCCGGCGGAGTTTCTGGACCTCATACCGGGCGCGTCCCCAGGTGGCGGATAGGGGAACGCCGCGCAGATATGCGCGGTATCGGGTTCATCCCGGCGCGGGCCAAAACCAGGGGGTGGGATCGCTCCTCATCCTGAGGTCGCGATGGTGTGCGTTTTGCACACGGGGGGCACTCCTCTCGGAGTGGAGGGGCGACGGGTTTGCCGGTCAGTCATGGCCGGCAGACACGGTCTGATGCAGACCACCGTTCGGCCCGATCCGGAATCCTCATTGAGAGGGCCGGAGGCCCTGCGTGGGCCACGAGGAGAAAACCTCTATAAAAAACCACTGGGGGGGAGCCCAGTCTGGGCTGGGGTGCTGCTCCACGTGTTCTGTCACGCTGGAGGAGCAAGGACGGGCTCGGTGTTCACTCACCCTGTCACCGAGCAGGCAGCGGGAGGACTGTTTCCTTTCGCTGCCCCCGTCATCAGATCGTAATCCCTTAGGGGACCGAGGGTCTTGGCTTCACCGCCCGGACCGCGAGGAAGAAAACCTCTATAAAAAATTACCCCGAATCTCGAGCTCGGCGCGCGGCCAGGGGATGTATGGCTGACGGGTATGATCAGTCTCGAGCGCGCCCCCTCCAGAGGACCGGCGGACCCTCTGGAGTATATACGCTTACCCGGGTACAGGGGGCACTGCCCGGGTGGACCTTTTATTTCCCCCATACTCGTGGGAACTATATGGATAATTTTAACTCAAAAACCCAAAAAACCCAAAACGACGTTGTCTCAGGACAAAGTGAGGAGTTGTCAGGCAGTGCCCTTTTCAGGGCGGTGCCTGTCGTCAAGCTGACGAGACTGTCGGCAACAGAGGTGGAGATGGAGTCGGACCACGGCTCCAACTCCAGTGGCGTAAGTGGTGGACGGCCCTCCAAATTTTGGAGGGTCGACGGCCGCAAGCGCCACAGAGCGGAGCACTCGGGGCTGGACTCGGCCTCGAGTGACGAGTCCTCGCCGGCCTCTAAGGTCAGCACGAGAGGACGAGGGCGGCCGCCGACCACCGGCAAATATGTCGGCCTGGCCAAGGCGCAGGCGGATCTGAACGCCGCCAAGCGCGAGGAGCTCCGTCTGCGGGCGGAAGAGGAGGTGGCGAAGCTGGCGGAGCGAGCGCGCTCCCACAAAATCTCTCGCCTCTCCGGGAGCAGCACGTCTGGATCCCTTGAGACGGTCGTGTCCACTGCGTCAGCGTACACGCTGACGCAACAGGTTAAGGATAACGTGGCGACCATCCTGAAGGTCGCCACCAATTCCAAAAACCTCAAGGGCACTTTTCAACGTGCCCTTAAGGATGCGGCCGCCTTCATAGGAGAGGCGGCTGAGGAGTTCGGTGCTCGCACCGCCAATGAAGAGACCGCACTGCTCCAGGCGGAGAACAAACGCCTCCGGGCGGAAATGGCGGAGCTACGGTCGGAGCTCGCCGACCTGCGGAAAGAGCTGCTGGCCATAAGGTCTGCACGGCCCGAGCCGGAGGCGAACAACATCCCGCCCGCAAAGTCTGTTGCCGATCCCGAGTTGGAGCGTACGCTCACTGAGAGGATCGGCAACATGCTGAACGCGCGGCTCGCGGCGCTTGAGGACCGGCTGCTGCCGGCCAAAACAATCCGGCCTCCGCTGGCAGCAGACCGGAAACGGGAAGCGGCAGCTCAGGCGGCAGCTCAAGCGGCTGTGGATGCGGTGGCCGAGGTCCATGCTGGCCCATCCAAAGCCCCGACCAAGGCGTCGACCAAAAAGGGCAAAAAGGCTAAGCCGACCTACGCAGCCAAGGCGGCAACCTCGCAGGCCGCCCCGGTGCAGAGTACCGTACCAGCTGGCCAAACGGCAGCCACAAAGTCCGCTGCCCAGCAGGCTCCGGCCTCTGCTCCCTCGACGTCCAAACAAACGGGCGAGTGGGAGACCGTCGGGGCAAAGAAGGCCTCCAAAAAGAAGGCCAAAGCCGCCTCTAAGAAGGCAAAGAAGGCGGAGGCAAAGTTGCGCGCTCCCCGCTCAACGGCGGTGGTCCTGACGCTTGAACCGGGAGCACAGGAGAGGGGCCTGACGTACGGCGCGGTCTTGGCTAAGGCCAAGGCCAACATCACGTTGGCCGACCTCGGCATTGCGGGCGTTCAGGTAAAAACCACTGCCACAGGTGCTCGGCTCCTAGAGATCTCTGGGTCTACGAGCGGGGAGAAGGCGGACGCCCTTGCCGAGCGGCTGAGGTCTCTTCTGGAGGCGGAAGGTGTCCGGGTGTCCAGGCCCGTTAAATGTGCAAGCTTGCGCATCACGGGCTTGGACGACTCAGTGACCGCCGAAGAACTGGCGGCCGCAATAGCCAGAGTCGGGGGCTGCTCGCCGGACCAAGTCCGTCCGGGAACTTTCGCCCGGGGGCCTAGCGGCATGGGGGCGGTCGTCACCAGCTGTCCCGTGGCGGCTGCAAAGCGAGTCGTCGACGGGGGCAGATTACTGGTGGGCTGGGTCTCGGCTCGGGTGAAAGTGCTGGAGCCGAGGCCCACGAGGTGCTACAAGTGCCAGAGTGATGGCCACGTCAGGGCACAGTGCACCTCACAGGCGGATTGCGGCGACTTGTGTTTCCGCTGTGGCCAGCCCGGCCACAAGGCAGGGTCTTGCCAGGCAACAACGCCGTGCTGTGCTCTGTGCACGGCGTCTGGCAAGCCAGCGGAACACAAAATGGGCAGCAAAGCCTGCACCGCCAGCAAAGGGGGCCAGAAAAAGAAGAGTAGGAAGAAGAAAAAGAAGGAAGAATCGGCTGCTAGGGAACAGCCGAACGCCTTGGCTACGGCGGAAGCGCCGCAGAGCCAGACGGAGGGGCCAGTAGACATGGAGTGTCAGTAATGGCCCCACCCCTCCGTCTCCTGCAGGCCAATATCAACCACTGCGCCAGGGCTCAGGACCTTTTACTCCAGAGCATGGCGCAGTGGAAGATAAACATCGCTGTCGTCGCCGAGCCATATTTTATCCCTCCCAGGGACGACTGGGTGGGAGACGCCACTGGCTCGGCGGCTCTAATTTGGTCAGCTGCCGCCGGGGCCCCGTCCATCGAAAACATCTCGAGAGGGCGGGGCTACGTCGCGGCTCAGTTCGGCGAGGTTGTGGTGGTGGGAGCATATTTCTCTCCGAACCGCACCCTCGCCGAATTCGAGAGCTTCCTCTTGGAGCTGTCCACGTTGGTGGACCGCGCCCACCCTCGCTCCGTTCTCGTCCTCGGGGACCTCAACGCCAAGTCCGCGGCGTGGGGTTCCCGCGCCACAGATCATCGTGGCACGGCGCTGGAGGAGTGGGCTCTCACGACGGGTCTGTCCGTCCTGAACCGCGGTTCAGTCGACACGTGCGTGCGACAGCTGGGCGGGTCCATAGTGGACGTATCGTTCGCTAGCCCGGCTCTAGCACGCCGTGTCCGGGGGTGGAGAGTCTTGGAGGAGGTGGAGACGTTGTCGGACCACCGGTACATCCGGTTCAACGTCTCCGCCCAGACCTCGGGCATCCACCGCCCGCCGACCCCGGGGAGGGACGGACCGCGCTGGGCGCTGAAGCGCCTCGACCGGGAGCTCCTCGAGGAAGCGGCCATAGTCAAGGCGTGGTCTGAAGGACCAGAGAGGCCCGGTGACGACGTCGACGGGGAGGCGAGCTGGTTCCGCGGGGCGATGACGCAGATCTGCGACGCGGCTATGCCCCGCGTCCAGTCTCGGCCCACCAAGCGTCAGGTGTACTGGTGGACAGAGGAAATCGCCCAGCTGCGCTATACGTGCATAGCGGCGAGACGCCAGTACACCAGACAGCGTCGGAGGCGTCTGAACCGGAGCCCTGAGACGGAGGCGGCGCTGTACCAGAGGTACCGCGCCGCGAAGGAGGCTCTGAAGATAGCCATCGGCAGAGCAAAGGAGGCAGCGAGGGAGGAGCTGCTCGAGACCCTCGAGCGCGATCCGTGGGGGCGTCCGTACCGCATGGTACGGGGCAAACTACGCCCCTGGGCGCCCCCACTAACAGAGGGTCTCCGCCCCGAGCTGCTCGGGGACGTGGTGTCCGCCCTATTTCCATCAAGGGCGGAACACACACCACCGCCGATGGCTCCGCCAGAGCCTCCTGGAGAGGGAGAAGTCCCGAATGCCCCCGAGGTGACCCAAGAGGACCTGAAGGCAGCGGTGGATCGGCTCCGGGCCAAGAACACTGCCCCGGGGCCCGACGGCATACCCGGCCGCGCCTGGGTCCTCGCCCTGAAGGAGTTGGAGCCCCGACTGCGACGGTTCTTCACGGCATGCCTGCAGGAGGGCCGGTTTCCATCGCAGTGGAAAACCGGCAGGCTGGTCCTCCTCAGGAAGGAGGGGCGCCCGGCGGACTCGCCGTCCGCATACCGGCCCATAGTGCTGCTGGACGAGGTGGCAAAGCTCTTCGAGCGCATCGTCGCCGACCGCCTCGTCCAGCATCTGAGCAGGGAGGGGCCGGACTTGGACGGCAACCAGTTCGGTTTCCGCCGAGGGCGCTCCACCGTAGACGCTATCATGCGCGTGAGGAGCCTGGCGGAGGAAGTGGTGTCCCGGGGCGGGGTCTTGTTGGCGGTGTCGTTAGACATTTGTAACGCCTTCAACACCCTGCCCTGGAGTTGTATTAGGGAGGCCCTACGTTATCACGGAGTGCCTCCCTACCTCCGCCACATCGTCGGGGCTTATTTGTCGGGGCGTTGGGTCACCTTCGTGGGGCAAAATGGCGTGGTGCAGCGACACCAGATGTCGTGCGGTGTTCCACAGGGTTCGGTCCTGGGCCCGCTCCTGTGGAACATCGGGTACGACTGGGTGCTGAGGGGTGCTCTCCTCCGGGGCGCTAGCGTGACGTGTTACGCGGACGACACGCTCGTCACGGCCCGGGGGAGATCGCACAGGGAGGCAGCCTTGCTGGCGACGGCCGCAGTGGCGCAGGTGGTGGGTCGCATCCGGCGATTGGGGCTGGAGGTGGCCCTCCACAAATCCGAGGCCATGACGTTCCATGGGCCTCGGAACGCGCCGCCGCCGGGATCTAACATCGTGGTCGGTGGGGTCCGAATAGCTGTCGGGGCGACATTAAAATACCTGGGGGTCGTCCTCGACAGCCGCTGGGATTTCGGGCCCCACTTCCGGCGGCTGGCGCCCAAACTGATGGGCGCTGCGGCCGCGCTGGCGACGCTGCTTCCCAATCTTGGAGGGCCGACGACAAGTTGTCGGCGGCTGTACATGGGGGTCGTGCGATCCATGGCCCTGTATGGGGCCCCGGTGTGGGCCGATGACCTGACGGCCACCAACATCGCCATTCTGCGGAAGCCGCAACGGGCGATGGCCGTCAGAGTCATAAGAGGTTATCGCACGATCTCCCATGAGGCAGCGTGCGTACTGGCCGGATCTCCGCCCTGGGACCTGGAGGCGAAGGCCCTCGCGTCACTCTATACATGGCGCGGGGGCGAGAGGGAGCGGGGCAACAGACCTGCGCCGCGAGAAATCGAGTGGCGCAGGTCGGAGCTCCGCGAGGTCCTGGTGGCGGATTGGGGTGAACGCCTCACTCACCCCAGCGCTGGCCTCACCACGATCGAGGCCATCCGGCCAGTACTGAAGGAGTGGCTGGGGAGAAGCCACGGCTCCCTGACGTTTCGCGCGACGCAGGTGCTTTCTGGACATGGGTGCTTCGGAAAGTACCTGTGTCGCATAGGCAGGGAGCCAGACGCCCGGTGCCACCATTGCGTCGGTTGCCGCGAGGAGACGGCGCGGCATGTTGTGGAGGAGTGCATCTCTTGGGATGCGCCGCGCCGTGCTCTAGTCGCGGAAGTCGGAGGGGACCTCTCGCTCCCGGCCATTGTTCGTCATATGGTCGGCAGCGACAGGTCCTGGGACGCAGTGGTGTCCTTCTGCGAGGAGGTGATGTCGCAGAGGGAAGCTGCGGAGAGGGAGAGGGAAATCACGTCCACTCTCCCGAGCCGCAGCAGGCGCACCGGGCGCCGGAGGCGGGGGGGTCATAACATCCGACTCCCCCCGTAGCGGTCCATCGAGCGGGCGGATTGGGGGAAATCCGTTCGCTCCGTATATGGACCCGAGGTGGCGTGCGTAGTGTCCCTCGCACGCCCCTCAGCAGAAAGTGGTCAAGGGGGGTGAGCACCCCTCCCCCCCTGTGACAAGTGGGGGTCCGCAGTGGCGGACCGGCACCGCCGGGTCGCGGACGAGTGCTGGCTTGAACCCGCGGCCCGGTATAATGGTGCAGATGGGACACTCCTGTGTTTTTAGTCGGTGCGAGTCCGACATCACCTCGTCGCCTCCCCCGGCGGCGGGGTACCCATAAGGGGTTTTCACAGGGTCAAAAAAAAAAAAAAAAAAAAAAAAAAAAAAAAAAAAAAAAAAAAAAAAAAAAAAAAAAAAAAAAGGTTAGGTTAGGTTCCCGGCGGAGTTTCTGGATCTCATACCGGGCGCGTCCCCAGGTGGCGGATAGGGGAACGCCGCGCAGATATGCGCGGTATCGGGTTCATCCCGGCGCGGGCCAAAACCAGGGGGTGGGATCGCTCCTCATCTTGAGGTCGCGATGGTGTGCGTTTGCACACGGGGGGCACTCCTCTCGGAGTGGAGGGGCGACGGGTTTGCCGGTCAGTCATGGCCGGCAGACACGGTCTGATGCAGACCACCGTTCGGCCCGATCCGGAATCCTCATTGAGAGGGCCGGAGGCCCTGCGTGGGCCGCGAGGAGAAAACCTCTATAAAAAACCACCGGGGGGGAGCCCAGTCTGGGCTGGGGTGCTGCTCCACGTGTTCTGTCACGTTGGAGGAGCAAGGACGGGCTCGGTGTTCACTCACCCTGTCACCGAGCAGGCAGCGGGAGGACTGTTTCCTTTCGTTGCCCCCGTCATCAGATCGTAATCCCTTAGGGGACCGAGGGTCTTGGCTTCACCGCCCGGGCCGCGAGGAAGAAAACCTCTATAAAAAATCACCCCGAATCTCGAGCTCGGCGCGCGGCCGGGGGATGTATGGCTGACGGGTTTAATCAGTCTCGAGCGCGCCCCCTCCAGAGGACCGGCGGACCCTCTGGAGTATATACGCTTACCCGGGTACAGGGGGCACTGCCCGGGTGGACCTTTTATTTCCCCCATACTCGTGGGAACTATATGGATTCTTTTAAAAACAAAACCAAAAACCCAAACGAAGTAGGAGAGGACGAGACACGCAGTGCCCTTATCAGGGCGCAGCCTGTCGTGAGGCTGACAAGACTGTCAGCCTCGGAGGCGGAAGTGGAGCCGGATAACGGTTCCATCTCGAGCGGCGCGAGTGCTGGGCGCCCCTCCAAGTTTTGGAGGGTTGATGGCCGCAAGCGCCAACGAGAGGGCAACTCGGGGTCGGAGTCGACCTCGAGTGAGGATACCTCGCCGGCCTCAAAGGTCAGTGCGAGAGGAAGAGGGCGGCCACCAACCACTGGCAAATATGTCGGTCTGGCCAAAGCGCAGGCGGAGCTGAACGCCGCCAAGCGCGAAGAGCTCCGTCTCATAGCGGAGCAGGAGGTCATGGAGCAGGCGAAGCGGGCACGTTCCGCGAACATCTCTCGCCTCTCCAGAAGCAGCTCATGTGCGTCATTTGAGACGGTGGCGTCGGCTGCTTCCATCCCTGCGAGTGCCTTGACAGAAAAAGTCAAGACCAACGTGGCCACCATTCTGAAAGTGGCCACGAACTCGAAGAACCTGAAGGGCACATATCAACGTGCCCTGAAGGAAGCCGCCGCTTTTATCACCGAGGCGGCCGACGAGTTCGGCACTCGCACCCTAGGCGAGGAAACGGCGAAGCTGCAGGCAGAAAACGTCCGCCTCCGAGCCGAGATGGCGGAGCTTCGTGCGGAGCTTGCCACGATAAGGGCTGAGCTGCTGGCTGCCAAATCCAAACGGCCCGAGCCAGAGACGCCCCAGTCGTCACCCGTGGCTGTTGCCGATCCCGAGTTGGAGCGTACGCTCACTGAGAGGATCGGCAACATGCTGAACGCCCGACTGGCGGCCCTAGAGGACCGGCTGCTGCCGGCCAAGACAATCCGGCCTCCGCTGGCAGCAGACCGGAGAAAGGAGGAGGCGGAACGGGCAGCGCGGGATGTGGCTGTGGTAACGGACGCGGTTGCCACGGTCACAATCGGCTCGACCACCAAAGCCAAGGGCAAAAAGGCGAAGGCGGCAAAAACACCGTCGCCCGCCGATAAAACGCCCTCTTACGCAGCCAAGGCCGCCACACCTCGCGCCCCGGCTGACAGCGTCCAGCCGACTGACCAACCGGCTGCCCCACAAGCCAAAGGGAAGGGAAAGGGGAAAGGCAAAACTTCGGCCGCACAACAGACGCCGACCCCTGCACCCTCCACGTCCGTTCAGCAGAAGGGCGAGTGGGAGAAGGTTGGAGAAAGGAAGGCCGCTAAAAAGAAGGAGAAGAAGTCCGCAAAAAAGGCGGAAAAGAGCAAGGCGAAGCTGCGCGCCCCACGCTCAACAGCCGTCGTCCTCACCCTGGAACCCGGGGCGCAAGAGAAGGGCGTCACTTACGCCGGGGTCCTGGCTAAGGCCAAGGCCAACATCACGTTGGCCGACCTCGGCATTGCGGGCGTGCAGATTAAGACCACTGCAACGGGCGCTCGGCTCCTTGAGATCTCCGGGGCAACAAGTGGGGAGAAGGCGGACGCCCTTGCCGAGCGGCTGAGGCTCCTGCTGGAGGCGGACGAGGTCCGGGTGTCCAGGCCCGTTAAATGTGCAAGCTTGCGCATCACGGGCTTGGACGACTCAGTGACCGCCGAAGAACTGGCGGGCGCAATAGCCAGAGTCGGCGGCTGCTCGGCGGAGCATATCAGGCCCGGACCGATCAGCCGGGGGCCAAACGGCATGGGGGTAGTTGTGGCCAGCTGCCCCGTGACGGCCGCCAAAAAGGTCCTTGACGGCGGCAGACTGCTGGTTGGGTGGGTTTCGGCTCGGGTGAAGGCGTTGGAGTCGAGGCCCACAAAGTGCTACAGGTGCCAAGCCGAGGGCCACGTCAGGGCCAAGTGCACGGCGCAATTGGACTGCGGCCAGCTGTGCTTCCGCTGCGGCCAGCCTGATCACAAGGCGGGGTCGTGCCAGGCACCAACGCCGTGCTGTGTTCTGTGCACGGCGTCTGGCCAGCCAGCGGAGCACAAGCTGGGCAGTAAGACCTGCCCCGCGACCGTCCAACCAGCAAAGGGCGGCAAAAAGAGCAAAAAGAAGAAGAAGAAGGGATTGGCCGCAAGCGAGCAGCCGAACGCCTCGGCCGCGGCGGAAGCGCCGCAGAGCCAGACGGAGGGGACAGTAGAAATGGAGTGTCAGTAATGGCCCCACCCCTCCGTCTGCTGCAGGCCAACATCAACCACTGCGCCAGGGCTCAGGACCTTTTACTCCAGAGCATGGCGCAGTGGAAGATAAACATCGTCGTCGTCGCCGAGCCGTATTTTATCCCTCCCAGGGACGACTGGGTGGGAGACGCCACCGGCTCGGCGGCCTTGATCTGGTCGGCTGCCGCCGGAACCCCGTCCATCGAGAATATCTCGAGGGGGCGGGGTTACGTCGCGGCGCAATTCGGCGAGGTTGTGGTGGTGGGAGTGTACTTCTCTCCGAACCGCACCCTCGCCGAGTTCGAGAGCTTCCTCTTGGAGCTGTCCACGTTGGTGGACCGTGCCCACCCTCGCTCCGTTCTCGTCCTCGGGGACCTCAACGCCAAGTCCGCGGCGTGGGGTTCCCGCGCCACAGACCATCGTGGCACGGCGCTGGAGGAGTGGGCCCTCGCGTCGGGTCTGGCCGTCCTGAACCGCGGTTCAGTCGACACGTGCGTGCGACAGCTGGGTGGGTCCATAGTGGACGTATCGTTCGCTAGCCCGGCTCTAGCACGCCGTGTCCGGGGGTGGAGAGTCTTGGAGGAGGTGGAGACGTTGTCGGACCACCGGTACATCCGGTTCGACGTCTCCGCCCAGACCTCGGGCATCCACCGCCCGCCGACCCCGGGGAGGGACGGACCGCGCTGGGCGCTGAAGCGCCTCAACCGAGAGCTCCTCGAGGAAGCGGCCATTGTCAAGGCATGGTCAGAGGGACCGGAGAGGCCCGGTGACGACGTCGACGGAGAGGCGAGCTGGTTCCGCGGGGCGATGACGCAAATCTGCGACGCGGCTATGCCCCGCGTCCAGTCTCGGCCCACCAAGCGTCAGGTGTACTGGTGGACAGAGGAGATCGCCCAGCTGCGTTATGCATGCATAGCGGCGAGACGCCAGTACACCAGGCAGCGCCGGAGACGTCTGAACCGGAGCCCCGAGACGGAGGCGGCGCTGTACCAGACGTACCGCGCCGCGAAGGAGGCTCTGAAGATAGCCATCGGCAGAGCAAAGGAGGCAGCGAGGGAGGAGCTGCTCGAGACCCTCGAACGCGATCCGTGGGGGCGTCCATACCGTATGGTAAGGGGCAAACTACGCCCCTGGGCGCCCCCACTAACAGAGGGTCTCCGCCCCGAGTTGCTCGGGGACGTGGTGGCCGCCCTGTTTCCATCCAGGGCGGAACACACACCACCGCCGATGGCTCCGCCAGAGCCTCCTGGAGAGGGAGAAGTCCCGAATGCCCCCGAGGTGACCCAAGAGGACCTGAAGGCAGCGGTGGATCGGCTCCGGGCTAAGAACACTGCCCCGGGGCCCGACGGCATACCCGGCCGCGCCTGGGTCCTCGCCCTTAAGGAGCTGGAGCCCCGACTGCGACGGCTCTTCACGGCATGCCTGCAGGAGGGCCGGTTTCCATCGCAGTGGAAAACCGGCAGGCTGGTCCTCCTCAGGAAGGAGGGGCGCCCGGCGGACTCGCCGTCCGCATACCGGCCCATAGTGTTGCTGGACGAGGTGGCAAAGCTCTTCGAGCGCATCGTCGCCGACCGCCTCGTCCAGCATCTGAGCAGGGAGGGGCCGGACTTGGACGGCAACCAGTTCGGTTTCCGCCGCGGGCGCTCCACCATAGACGCTATCATGCGCGTGAGGAGCCTGGCGGAGGAAGTGGTGTCCCGGGGTGGGGTCTTGTTGGCGGTGTCGTTAGACATCTGTAACGCCTTCAACACCCTGCCCTGGAGTTGTATTAGGGAGGCCCTACGTTATCACGGAGTGCCTCCCTACCTCCGCCACATCGTCGGGGCTTATTTGTCGGGGCGTTGGGTCACCTTCGTGGGGCAAAATGGCGTGGTGCAGCGACACCAGATGTCGTGCGGTGTTCCACAGGGTTCGGTCCTGGGCCCGCTCCTGTGGAACATCGGGTACGACTGGGTGCTGAGGGGTGCTCTCCTCCGGGGCGCTAGCGTGACGTGTTACGCGGACGACACGCTCGTCGCGGCCCGGGGGAGATCGCACAGGGAGGCAGCCTTGCTGGCGACGGCCGCAGTGGCGCAGGTGGTGGGTCGCATCCGGCGATTGGGGCTGGAGGTGGCCCTCCACAAATCCGAGGCCATGACGTTCCATGGGCCTCGGAACGCGCCGCCGCCGGGATCTAACATCGTGGTCGGTGGGGTCCGAATAGCTGTCGGGGCGACGATAAAATACCTGGGGGTCGTCCTCGACAGCCGCTGGGATTTCGGGCCCCACTTCCGGCGGCTGGCGCCCAAACTGATGGGCGCTGCGTCCGCGCTGGCGACGCTGCTTCCCAATCTTGGAGGGCCGACGACAAGTTGTCGGCGGCTGTACATGGGGGTCGTGCGATCCATGGCCCTGTACGGGGCCCCGGTGTGGGCCGATGACCTGACGGCCAGCAACATCGCCATTCTGCGGAAGCCGCAACGGGCGATGGCCGTCAGAGTCATAAGAGGTTATCGCACGATCTCCCATGAGGCAGCGTGCGTGCTGGCCGGATCTCCGCCCTGGGACCTGGAGGCGAAGGCCCTCGCGTCACTCTATACATGGCGCGGGGGCGAGAGGGAGCGGGGCAACAGGCCTGCGCCGCGAGAAATCGAGTGGCGCAGGTCAGAGCTCCGCGGGGTCCTGGTGGCGGAATGGGGTGAACGCCTCACTCACCCCAGCGCTGGCCTCACGACGATCGAGGCCATCCGGCCAGTGCTGCAGGAGTGGCTAGGGAGAAGCCACGGCTCCCTGACGTTTCGGGCGACGCAGGTGCTTTCTGGACATGGGTGCTTCGGAAAGTACCTGTGTCGCATAGGCAGGGAGCCAGACGCCCGGTGCCACCATTGCGTCGGTTGCCGCGAGGAGACGGCGCGGCATGTTGTGGAGGAGTGCATCTCTTGGGATGCGCCGCGCCGTGCTCTAGTCGCGGAAGTCGGAGGGGACCTCTCGCTCCCGACCATCGTTCGTCATATGGTCGGCAGCGACAGGTCCTGGGACGCAGTGGTGTCCTTCTGCGAGGAGGTGATGTCGCAGAAGGAAGCTGCGGAAAGGGAGAGGGAAAACACGTCCACTCTCCCGAGCCGCAGCAGGCGCACCGGGCGCCGGAGGCGGGGGGGTCATAACATCCGACTCCCCCCGTAGCGGTCCATCGAGCGGGCGGATTGGGGGAAATCCGTTCGCTCCGTATATGGACCCGAGGTGGCGTGCGTAGTGTCCCTCGCACGCCCCTCAGCAGAAGGTGGTCAAGGGGGGTGAGCACCCCTCCCCCCCTGTGACAAGTGGGGGTCCGCAGTGGCGGACCGGCACCGCCGGGTCGCGGACGAGTGCTGGCTTGAACCCGCGGCCCGGTATAATGGTGCAGATGGGACACTCCTGTGTTTTTAGTCGGTGCGAGTCCGACATCACCTCGTCGCCTCCCCCGGCGGCGGGGTACCCATAAGGGGTTTTCACAGGGTCAAAAAAAAAAAAAAAAAAAAAAAAAAAAAAAAAAAAAAAAAAAAAAAAAAGGTTAGGTTAGGTTAGGTTAGGTTAGGTTAGGTTAGGTTAGGTTAGGTTAGGTTAGGTTAGGTTAGGTTAGGTTAGGTTAGGTTAGGTTAGGTTAGGTTAGGTTAGGTTAGGTTAGGTTAGGTTAGGTTAGGTTAGGTTAGGTTAGGTTAGGTTAGGTTAGGTTAGGTTAGGTTAGGTTAGGTTAGGTTAGGTTAGGTTAGGTTAGGTTAGGTTAGGTTAGGTTAGGTTAGGTTAGGTTAGGTTAGGTTAGGTTAGGTTAGGTTAGGTTAGGTTAGGTTAGGTTAGGTTAGGTTAGGTTAGGTTAGGTTAGGTTAGGTTAGGTTAGGTTAGGTTAGGTTAGGTTAGGTTAGGTTAGGTTAGGTTAGGTTAGGTTAGGTTAGGTTAGGTTAGGTTAGGTTAGGTTAGGTTAGGTTAGGTTAGGTTAGGTTAGGTTAGGTTAGGTTAGGTTAGGTTAGGTTAGGTTAGGTTAGGTTAGGTTAGGTTAGGTTAGGTTAGGTTAGGTTAGGTTAGGTTAGGTTAGGTTAGGTTAGGTTAGGTTAGGTTAGGTTAGGTTAGGTTAGGTTAGGTTAGGTTAGGTTAGGTTAGGTTAGGTTAGGTTAGGTTAGGTTAGGTTAGGTTAGGTTAGGTTAGGTTAGGTTAGGTTAGGTTAGGTTAGGTTAGGTTAGGTTAGGTTAGGTTAGGTTAGGTTAGGTTAGGTTAGGTTAGGTTAGGTTAGGTTAGGTTAGGTTAGGTTAGGTTAGGTTAGGTTAGGTTAGGTTAGGTTAGGTTAGGTTAGGTTAGGTTAGGTTAGGTTAGGTTAGGTTAGGTTAGGTTAGGTTAGGTTAGGTTAGGTTAGGTTAGGTTAGGTTAGGTTAGGTTAGGTTAGGTTAGGTTAGGTTAGGTTAGGTTAGGTTAGGTTAGGTTAGGTTAGGTTAGGTTAGGTTAGGTTAGGTTAGGTTAGGTTAGGTTAGGTTAGGTTAGGTTAGGTTAGGTTAGGTTAGGTTAGGTTAGGTTAGGTTAGGTTAGGTTAGGTTAGGTTAGGTTAGGTTAGGTTAGGTTAGGTTAGGTTAGGTTAGGTTAGGTTAGGTTAGGTTAGGTTAGGTTAGGTTAGGTTAGGTTAGGTTAGGTTAGGTTAGGTTAGGTTAGGTTAGGTTAGGTTAGGTTAGGTTAGGTTAGGTTAGGTTAGGTTAGGTTAGGTTAGGTTAGGTTAGGTTAGGTTAGGTTAGGTTAGGTTAGGTTAGGTTAGGTTAGGTTAGGTTAGGTTAGGTTAGGTTAGGTTAGGTTAGGTTAGGTTAGGTTAGGTTAGGTTAGGTTAGGTTAGGTTAGGTTAGGTTAGGTTAGGTTAGGTTAGGTTAGGTTAGGTTAGGTTAGGTTAGGTTAGGTTAGGTTAGGTTAGGTTAGGTTAGGTTAGGTTAGGTTAGGTTAGGTTAGGTTAGGTTAGGTTAGGTTAGGTTAGGTTAGGTTAGGTTAGGTTAGGTTAGGTTAGGTTAGGTTAGGTTAGGTTAGGTTAGGTTAGGTTAGGTTAGGTTAGGTTAGGTTAGGTTAGGTTAGGTTAGGTTAGGTTAGGTTAGGTTAGGTTAGGTTAGGTTAGGTTAGGTTAGGTTAGGTTAGGTTAGGTTAGGTTAGGTTAGGTTAGGTTAGGTTAGGTTAGGTTAGGTTAGGTTAGGTTAGGTTAGGTTAGGTTAGGTTAGGTTAGGTTAGGTTAGGTTAGGTTAGGTTAGGTTAGGTTAGGTTAGGTTAGGTTAGGTTAGGTTAGGTTAGGTTAGGTTAGGTTAGGTTAGGTTAGGTTAGGTTAGGTTAGGTTAGGTTAGGTTAGGTTAGGTTAGGTTAGGTTAGGTTAGGTTAGGTTAGGTTAGGTTAGGTTAGGTTAGGTTAGGTTAGGTTAGGTTAGGTTAGGTTAGGTTAGGTTAGGTTAGGTTAGGTTAGGTTAGGTTAGGTTAGGTTAGGTTAGGTTAGGTTAGGTTAGGTTAGGTTAGGTTAGGTTAGGTTAGGTTAGGTTAGGTTAGGTTAGGTTAGGTTAGGTTAGGTTAGGTTAGGTTAGGTTAGGTTAGGTTAGGTTAGGTTAGGTTAGGTTAGGTTAGGTTAGGTTAGGTTAGGTTAGGTTAGGTTAGGTTAGGTTAGGTTAGGTTAGGTTAGGTTAGGTTAGGTTAGGTTAGGTTAGGTTAGGTTAGGTTAGGTTAGGTTAGGTTAGGTTAGGTTAGGTTAGGTTAGGTTAGGTTAGGTTAGGTTAGGTTAGGTTAGGTTAGGTTAGGTTAGGTTAGGTTAGGTTAGGTTAGGTTAGGTTAGGTTAGGTTAGGTTAGGTTAGGTTAGGTTAGGTTAGGTTAGGTTAGGTTAGGTTAGGTTAGGTTAGGTTAGGTTAGGTTAGGTTAGGTTAGGTTAGGTTAGGTTAGGTTAGGTTAGGTTAGGTTAGGTTAGGTTAGGTTAGGTTAGGTTAGGTTAGGTTAGGTTAGGTTAGGTTAGGTTAGGTTAGGTTAGGTTAGGTTAGGTTAGGTTAGGTTAGGTTAGGTTAGGTTAGGTTAGGTTAGGTTAGGTTAGGTTAGGTTAGGTTAGGTTAGGTTAGGTTAGGTTAGGTTAGGTTAGGTTAGGTTAGGTTAGGTTAGGTTAGGTTAGGTTAGGTTAGGTTAGGTTAGGTTAGGTTAGGTTAGGTTAGGTTAGGTTAGGTTAGGTTAGGTTAGGTTAGGTTAGGTTAGGTTAGGTTAGGTTAGGTTAGGTTAGGTTAGGTTAGGTTAGGTTAGGTTAGGTTAGGTTAGGTTAGGTTAGGTTAGGTTAGGTTAGGTTAGGTTAGGTTAGGTTAGGTTAGGTTAGGTTAGGTTAGGTTAGGTTAGGTTAGGTTAGGTTAGGTTAGGTTAGGTTAGGTTAGGTTAGGTTAGGTTAGGTTAGGTTAGGTTAGGTTAGGTTAGGTTAGGTTAGGTTAGGTTAGGTTAGGTTAGGTTAGGTTAGGTTAGGTTAGGTTAGGTTAGGTTAGGTTAGGTTAGGTTAGGTTAGGTTAGGTTAGGTTAGGTTAGGTTAGGTTAGGTTAGGTTAGGTTAGGTTAGGTTAGGTTAGGTTAGGTTAGGTTAGGTTAGGTTAGGTTAGGTTAGGTTAGGTTAGGTTAGGTTAGGTTAGGTTAGGTTAGGTTAGGTTAGGTTAGGTTAGGTTAGGTTAGGTTAGGTTAGGTTATGTAGTTAGGTTAGGTTAGGTTAGGTTAGGTTAGTAA
>OX387309.1:6313113-6413417 GCA_947562105.1 Shargacucullia verbasci | reverse complement strand
CCGAATACCTGAATCGCTTCAGGTGTAAGGGGAGCCCATCGTGCATCTGTGACCCAGATGTGAAGGAAACGGTACCCCACATCTTACTGGACTGCCCCGCATACGCAGTAGAAAGGTACAACCTAGAAAACGAAATAGGCGAAACACTGCGGCAGGAAAATCTAGCACAAATAATGCTGAGTAAAAACAGATCGAGTTTTCTTGATTACTGCGAGAGAGTTGCCACGATAGTAATTGACCGTAACAAAACTAGATGAAACAACTATGCTTCATTATGTATTATATAGAATATTTAATGTAAACATAGGATAATTAGAATTACAGAAGAATGTATAGCAACATAGTAATAAGAAAGAATAGATGTAAGAACTTAGCATAATAAAACAGTGTATAAAATAGCACAAAAATAAGAAATGTATAGGTGTAATTAGGATAAGACAAAATTGTTAAAACATAAAGGAGGCGAATTAATCATTTCCCCTGTAGACATAAGCAATAGATTAGAAGAATAGGAACGATATGTAAGTGGGAGTCCCACCCACAGGAGAAAAAGATGACGGATATAAGAAAGATATAGTATGAAGTATGAAAGTACGAGAGGAATGTAAGCGAGAACTTGTATGGAAGAGAAACAGATAAACACTAGGCGCCAATTATGTTGGCGGAAGTAGTCCAGAAAAAAAAAAAAAAAAAAAAAAAAAAAAACCTAACCTAACCTAACCTAACCTAACCTAACCTAACCTAACCTAACCTAACCTAACCTAACCTAACCTAACCTAACCTAACCTAACCTAACCTAACCTAACCTAACCTAACCTAACCTAACCTAACCTAACCTAACCTAACCTAACCTAACCTAACCTAACCTAACCTAACCTAACCTAACCTAACCTAACCTAACCTAACCTTTTTTGGTTCTACATATAGTATTTTGATGCGGTTTTCGGCTGGAATAATCTAGATTAACACACCTCGATCACCTGGCGTGGTCAGACCTTGAAATTTTCAAAAATTTCAACCCTTATATTTTTAAAACGCGTAATTTTACTTACAATAATTATATTTGACTTTTACAATACCTTATTGGGTACTTATTGATTTTAAGGGCTTCATAGCTGCCCTGCTGACCCCCTGCGCGCACTTCAGCGACCGCATTGTAGTTAAATCCAGTAGTATAGTGAATTTTTCACTCAAAAATTTAAACAAAATATACGTTTTTCGGCGATTTTTCAAAAAATTTGTTCCTAACCACCCCTATTTGATTTCACCCTTCGCTAGCTCTCGTCAAGACCTATCGTTTGACACCCCACACGTTAGGATCGCGAGCGGCGAAAGTCAAAAATTTTGCAAAAATTTTTCATCTTTCAATATCTTAACTTCTGTTTGTGTTTTTTATATACGTACCGAGGTTACCTAACCGGCGACGTATTTAACACAAACTATCATATTTTTGGTTCTACATATAGTATTTTGATGCGGTTTTCGGCTGGAATAATCTAGATTAACACACCTCGATCACCTGGCGTGGTCAGACCTTGAAATTTTCAAAAATTTCAACCCTTATATTTTTAAAACGCGTAATTTTACTTACAATAATTATATTTGACTTTTACAATACCTTATTGGGTACTTATTGATTTTAAGGGCTTCATAGCTGCCCTGCTGACCCCCTGCGCGCACTTCAGCGACCGCATTGTAGTTAAATCCAGTAGTATAGTGAATTTTTCACTCAAAAATTTAAACAAAATATACGTTTTTCGGCGATTTTTCAAAAAATTTGTTCCTAACCACCCCTATTTGATTTCACCCTTCGCTAGCTCTCGTCAAGACCTATCGTTTGACACCCCACACGTTAGGATCGCGAGCGGCGAAAGTCAAAAATTTTGCAAAAATTTTTCATCTTTCAATATCTTAACTTCTGTTTGTGTTTTTTATATACGTACCGAGGTTACCTAACCGGCGACGTATTTAACACAAACTATCATATTTTTGGTTCTACATATAGTATTTTGATGCGGTTTTCGGCTGGAATAATCTAGATTAACACACCTCGATCACCTGGCGTGGTCAGACCTTGAAATTTTCAAAAATTTCAACCCTTATATTTTTAAAACGCGTAATTTTACTTACAATAATTATATTTGACTTTTACAATACCTTATTGGGTACTTATTGATTTTAAGGGCTTCATAGCTGCCCTGCTGACCCCCTGCGCGCACTTCAGCGACCGCATTGTAGTTAAATCCAGTAGTATAGTGAATTTTTCACTCAAAAATTTAAACAAAATATACGTTTTTCGGCGATTTTTCAAAAAATTTGTTCCTAACCACCCCTATTTGATTTCACCCTTCGCTAGCTCTCGTCAAGACCTATCGTTTGACACCCCACACGTTAGGATCGCGAGCGGCGAAAGTCAAAAATTTTGCAAAAATTTTTCATCTTTCAATATCTTAACTTCTGTTTGTGTTTTTTATATACGTACCGAGGTTACCTAACCGGCGACGTATTTAACACAAACTATCATATTTTTGGTTCTACATATAGTATTTTGATGCGGTTTTCGGCTGGAATAATCTAGATTAACACACCTCGATCACCTGGCGTGGTCAGACCTTGAAATTTTCAAAAATTTCAACCCTTATATTTTTAAAACGCGTAATTTTACTTACAATAATTATATTTGACTTTTACAATACCTTATTGGGTACTTATTGATTTTAAGGGCTTCATAGCTGCCCTGCTGACCCCCTGCGCGCACTTCAGCGACCGCATTGTAGTTAAATCCAGTAGTATAGTGAATTTTTCACTCAAAAATTTAAACAAAATATACGTTTTTCGGCGATTTTTCAAAAAATTTGTTCCTAACCACCCCTATTTGATTTCACCCTTCGCTAGCTCTCGTCAAGACCTATCGTTTGACACCCCACACGTTAGGATCGCGAGCGGCGAAAGTCAAAAATTTTGCAAAAATTTTTCATCTTTCAATATCTTAACTTCTGTTTGTGTTTTTTATATACGTACCGAGGTTACCTAACCGGCGACGTATTTAACACAAACTATCATATTTTTGGTTCTACATATAGTATTTTGATGCGGTTTTCGGCTGGAATAATCTAGATTAACACACCTCGATCACCTGGCGTGGTCAGACCTTGAAATTTTCAAAAATTTCAACCCTTATATTTTTAAAACGCGTAATTTTACTTACAATAATTATATTTGACTTTTACAATACCTTATTGGGTACTTATTGATTTTAAGGGCTTCATAGCTGCCCTGCTGACCCCCTGCGCGCACTTCAGCGACCGCATTGTAGTTAAATCCAGTAGTATAGTGAATTTTTCACTCAAAAATTTAAACAAAATATACGTTTTTCGGCGATTTTTCAAAAAATTTGTTCCTAACCACCCCTATTTGATTTCACCCTTCGCTAGCTCTCGTCAAGACCTATCGTTTGACACCCCACACGTTAGGATCGCGAGCGGCGAAAGTCAAAAATTTTGCAAAAATTTTTCATCTTTCAATATCTTAACTTCTGTTTGTGTTTTTTATATACGTACCGAGGTTACCTAACCGGCGACGTATTTAACACAAACTATCATATTTTTGGTTCTACATATAGTATTTTGATGCGGTTTTCGGCTGGAATAATCTAGATTAACACACCTCGATCACCTGGCGTGGTCAGACCTTGAAATTTTCAAAAATTTCAACCCTTATATTTTTAAAACGCGTAATTTTACTTACAATAATTATATTTGACTTTTACAATACCTTATTGGGTACTTATTGATTTTAAGGGCTTCATAGCTGCCCTGCTGACCCCCTGCGCGCACTTCAGCGACCGCATTGTAGTTAAATCCAGTAGTATAGTGAATTTTTCACTCAAAAATTTAAACAAAATATACGTTTTTCGGCGATTTTTCAAAAAATTTGTTCCTAACCACCCCTATTTGATTTCACCCTTCGCTAGCTCTCGTCAAGACCTATCGTTTGACACCCCACACGTTAGGATCGCGAGCGGCGAAAGTCAAAAATTTTGCAAAAATTTTTCATCTTTCAATATCTTAACTTCTGTTTGTGTTTTTTATATACGTACCGAGGTTACCTAACCGGCGACGTATTTAACACAAACTATCATATTTTTGGTTCTACATATAGTATTTTGATGCGGTTTTCGGCTGGAATAATCTAGATTAACACACCTCGATCACCTGGCGTGGTCAGACCTTGAAATTTTCAAAAATTTCAACCCTTATATTTTTAAAACGCGTAATTTTACTTACAATAATTATATTTGACTTTTACAATACCTTATTGGGTACTTATTGATTTTAAGGGCTTCATAGCTGCCCTGCTGACCCCCTGCGCGCACTTCAGCGACCGCATTGTAGTTAAATCCAGTAGTATAGTGAATTTTTCACTCAAAAATTTAAACAAAATATACGTTTTTCGGCGATTTTTCAAAAAATTTGTTCCTAACCACCCCTATTTGATTTCACCCTTCGCTAGCTCTCGTCAAGACCTATCGTTTGACACCCCACACGTTAGGATCGCGAGCGGCGAAAGTCAAAAATTTTGCAAAAATTTTTCATCTTTCAATATCTTAACTTCTGTTTGTGTTTTTTATATACGTACCGAGGTTACCTAACCGGCGACGTATTTAACACAAACTATCATATTTTTGGTTCTACATATAGTATTTTGATGCGGTTTTCGGCTGGAATAATCTAGATTAACACACCTCGATCACCTGGCGTGGTCAGACCTTGAAATTTTCAAAAATTTCAACCCTTATATTTTTAAAACGCGTAATTTTACTTACAATAATTATATTTGACTTTTACAATACCTTATTGGGTACTTATTGATTTTAAGGGCTTCATAGCTGCCCTGCTGACCCCCTGCGCGCACTTCAGCGACCGCATTGTAGTTAAATCCAGTAGTATAGTGAATTTTTCACTCAAAAATTTAAACAAAATATACGTTTTTCGGCGATTTTTCAAAAAATTTGTTCCTAACCACCCCTATTTGATTTCACCCTTCGCTAGCTCTCGTCAAGACCTATCGTTTGACACCCCACACGTTAGGATCGCGAGCGGCGAAAGTCAAAAATTTTGCAAAAATTTTTCATCTTTCAATATCTTAACTTCTGTTTGTGTTTTTTATATACGTACCGAGGTTACCTAACCGGCGACGTATTTAACACAAACTATCATATTTTTGGTTCTACATATAGTATTTTGATGCGGTTTTCGGCTGGAATAATCTAGATTAACACACCTCGATCACCTGGCGTGGTCAGACCTTGAAATTTTCAAAAATTTCAACCCTTATATTTTTAAAACGCGTAATTTTACTTACAATAATTATATTTGACTTTTACAATACCTTATTGGGTACTTATTGATTTTAAGGGCTTCATAGCTGCCCTGCTGACCCCCTGCGCGCACTTCAGCGACCGCATTGTAGTTAAATCCAGTAGTATAGTGAATTTTTCACTCAAAAATTTAAACAAAATATACGTTTTTCGGCGATTTTTCAAAAAATTTGTTCCTAACCACCCCTATTTGATTTCACCCTTCGCTAGCTCTCGTCAAGACCTATCGTTTGACACCCCACACGTTAGGATCGCGAGCGGCGAAAGTCAAAAATTTTGCAAAAATTTTTCATCTTTCAATATCTTAACTTCTGTTTGTGTTTTTTATATACGTACCGAGGTTACCTAACCGGCGACGTATTTAACACAAACTATCATATTTTTGGTTCTACATATAGTATTTTGATGCGGTTTTCGGCTGGAATAATCTAGATTAACACACCTCGATCACCTGGCGTGGTCAGACCTTGAAATTTTCAAAAATTTCAACCCTTATATTTTTAAAACGCGTAATTTTACTTACAATAATTATATTTGACTTTTACAATACCTTATTGGGTACTTATTGATTTTAAGGGCTTCATAGCTGCCCTGCTGACCCCCTGCGCGCACTTCAGCGACCGCATTGTAGTTAAATCCAGTAGTATAGTGAATTTTTCACTCAAAAATTTAAACAAAATATACGTTTTTCGGCGATTTTTCAAAAAATTTGTTCCTAACCACCCCTATTTGATTTCACCCTTCGCTAGCTCTCGTCAAGACCTATCGTTTGACACCCCACACGTTAGGATCGCGAGCGGCGAAAGTCAAAAATTTTGCAAAAATTTTTCATCTTTCAATATCTTAACTTCTGTTTGTGTTTTTTATATACGTACCGAGGTTACCTAACCGGCGACGTATTTAACACAAACTATCATATTTTTGGTTCTACATATAGTATTTTGATGCGGTTTTCGGCTGGAATAATCTAGATTAACACACCTCGATCACCTGGCGTGGTCAGACCTTGAAATTTTCAAAAATTTCAACCCTTATATTTTTAAAACGCGTAATTTTACTTACAATAATTATATTTGACTTTTACAATACCTTATTGGGTACTTATTGATTTTAAGGGCTTCATAGCTGCCCTGCTGACCCCCTGCGCGCACTTCAGCGACCGCATTGTAGTTAAATCCAGTAGTATAGTGAATTTTTCACTCAAAAATTTAAACAAAATATACGTTTTTCGGCGATTTTTCAAAAAATTTGTTCCTAACCACCCCTATTTGATTTCACCCTTCGCTAGCTCTCGTCAAGACCTATCGTTTGACACCCCACACGTTAGGATCGCGAGCGGCGAAAGTCAAAAATTTTGCAAAAATTTTTCATCTTTCAATATCTTAACTTCTGTTTGTGTTTTTTATATACGTACCGAGGTTACCTAACCGGCGACGTATTTAACACAAACTATCATATTTTTGGTTCTACATATAGTATTTTGATGCGGTTTTCGGCTGGAATAATCTAGATTAACACACCTCGATCACCTGGCGTGGTCAGACCTTGAAATTTTCAAAAATTTCAACCCTTATATTTTTAAAACGCGTAATTTTACTTACAATAATTATATTTGACTTTTACAATACCTTATTGGGTACTTATTGATTTTAAGGGCTTCATAGCTGCCCTGCTGACCCCCTGCGCGCACTTCAGCGACCGCATTGTAGTTAAATCCAGTAGTATAGTGAATTTTTCACTCAAAAATTTAAACAAAATATACGTTTTTCGGCGATTTTTCAAAAAATTTGTTCCTAACCACCCCTATTTGATTTCACCCTTCGCTAGCTCTCGTCAAGACCTATCGTTTGACACCCCACACGTTAGGATCGCGAGCGGCGAAAGTCAAAAATTTTGCAAAAATTTTTCATCTTTCAATATCTTAACTTCTGTTTGTGTTTTTTATATACGTACCGAGGTTACCTAACCGGCGACGTATTTAACACAAACTATCATATTTTTGGTTCTACATATAGTATTTTGATGCGGTTTTCGGCTGGAATAATCTAGATTAACACACCTCGATCACCTGGCGTGGTCAGACCTTGAAATTTTCAAAAATTTCAACCCTTATATTTTTAAAACGCGTAATTTTACTTACAATAATTATATTTGACTTTTACAATACCTTATTGGGTACTTATTGATTTTAAGGGCTTCATAGCTGCCCTGCTGACCCCCTGCGCGCACTTCAGCGACCGCATTGTAGTTAAATCCAGTAGTATAGTGAATTTTTCACTCAAAAATTTAAACAAAATATACGTTTTTCGGCGATTTTTCAAAAAATTTGTTCCTAACCACCCCTATTTGATTTCACCCTTCGCTAGCTCTCGTCAAGACCTATCGTTTGACACCCCACACGTTAGGATCGCGAGCGGCGAAAGTCAAAAATTTTGCAAAAATTTTTCATCTTTCAATATCTTAACTTCTGTTTGTGTTTTTTATATACGTACCGAGGTTACCTAACCGGCGACGTATTTAACACAAACTATCATATTTTTGGTTCTACATATAGTATTTTGATGCGGTTTTCGGCTGGAATAATCTAGATTAACACACCTCGATCACCTGGCGTGGTCAGACCTTGAAATTTTCAAAAATTTCAACCCTTATATTTTTAAAACGCGTAATTTTACTTACAATAATTATATTTGACTTTTACAATACCTTATTGGGTACTTATTGATTTTAAGGGCTTCATAGCTGCCCTGCTGACCCCCTGCGCGCACTTCAGCGACCGCATTGTAGTTAAATCCAGTAGTATAGTGAATTTTTCACTCAAAAATTTAAACAAAATATACGTTTTTCGGCGATTTTTCAAAAAATTTGTTCCTAACCACCCCTATTTGATTTCACCCTTCGCTAGCTCTCGTCAAGACCTATCGTTTGACACCCCACACGTTAGGATCGCGAGCGGCGAAAGTCAAAAATTTTGCAAAAATTTTTCATCTTTCAATATCTTAACTTCTGTTTGTGTTTTTTATATACGTACCGAGGTTACCTAACCGGCGACGTATTTAACACAAACTATCATATTTTTGGTTCTACATATAGTATTTTGATGCGGTTTTCGGCTGGAATAATCTAGATTAACACACCTCGATCACCTGGCGTGGTCAGACCTTGAAATTTTCAAAAATTTCAACCCTTATATTTTTAAAACGCGTAATTTTACTTACAATAATTATATTTGACTTTTACAATACCTTATTGGGTACTTATTGATTTTAAGGGCTTCATAGCTGCCCTGCTGACCCCCTGCGCGCACTTCAGCGACCGCATTGTAGTTAAATCCAGTAGTATAGTGAATTTTTCACTCAAAAATTTAAACAAAATATACGTTTTTCGGCGATTTTTCAAAAAATTTGTTCCTAACCACCCCTATTTGATTTCACCCTTCGCTAGCTCTCGTCAAGACCTATCGTTTGACACCCCACACGTTAGGATCGCGAGCGGCGAAAGTCAAAAATTTTGCAAAAATTTTTCATCTTTCAATATCTTAACTTCTGTTTGTGTTTTTTATATACGTACCGAGGTTACCTAACCGGCGACGTATTTAACACAAACTATCATATTTTTGGTTCTACATATAGTATTTTGATGCGGTTTTCGGCTGGAATAATCTAGATTAACACACCTCGATCACCTGGCGTGGTCAGACCTTGAAATTTTCAAAAATTTCAACCCTTATATTTTTAAAACGCGTAATTTTACTTACAATAATTATATTTGACTTTTACAATACCTTATTGGGTACTTATTGATTTTAAGGGCTTCATAGCTGCCCTGCTGACCCCCTGCGCGCACTTCAGCGACCGCATTGTAGTTAAATCCAGTAGTATAGTGAATTTTTCACTCAAAAATTTAAACAAAATATACGTTTTTCGGCGATTTTTCAAAAAATTTGTTCCTAACCACCCCTATTTGATTTCACCCTTCGCTAGCTCTCGTCAAGACCTATCGTTTGACACCCCACACGTTAGGATCGCGAGCGGCGAAAGTCAAAAATTTTGCAAAAATTTTTCATCTTTCAATATCTTAACTTCTGTTTGTGTTTTTTATATACGTACCGAGGTTACCTAACCGGCGACGTATTTAACACAAACTATCATATTTTTGGTTCTACATATAGTATTTTGATGCGGTTTTCGGCTGGAATAATCTAGATTAACACACCTCGATCACCTGGCGTGGTCAGACCTTGAAATTTTCAAAAATTTCAACCCTTATATTTTTAAAACGCGTAATTTTACTTACAATAATTATATTTGACTTTTACAATACCTTATTGGGTACTTATTGATTTTAAGGGCTTCATAGCTGCCCTGCTGACCCCCTGCGCGCACTTCAGCGACCGCATTGTAGTTAAATCCAGTAGTATAGTGAATTTTTCACTCAAAAATTTAAACAAAATATACGTTTTTCGGCGATTTTTCAAAAAATTTGTTCCTAACCACCCCTATTTGATTTCACCCTTCGCTAGCTCTCGTCAAGACCTATCGTTTGACACCCCACACGTTAGGATCGCGAGCGGCGAAAGTCAAAAATTTTGCAAAAATTTTTCATCTTTCAATATCTTAACTTCTGTTTGTGTTTTTTATATACGTACCGAGGTTACCTAACCGGCGACGTATTTAACACAAACTATCATATTTTTGGTTCTACATATAGTATTTTGATGCGGTTTTCGGCTGGAATAATCTAGATTAACACACCTCGATCACCTGGCGTGGTCAGACCTTGAAATTTTCAAAAATTTCAACCCTTATATTTTTAAAACGCGTAATTTTACTTACAATAATTATATTTGACTTTTACAATACCTTATTGGGTACTTATTGATTTTAAGGGCTTCATAGCTGCCCTGCTGACCCCCTGCGCGCACTTCAGCGACCGCATTGTAGTTAAATCCAGTAGTATAGTGAATTTTTCACTCAAAAATTTAAACAAAATATACGTTTTTCGGCGATTTTTCAAAAAATTTGTTCCTAACCACCCCTATTTGATTTCACCCTTCGCTAGCTCTCGTCAAGACCTATCGTTTGACACCCCACACGTTAGGATCGCGAGCGGCGAAAGTCAAAAATTTTGCAAAAATTTTTCATCTTTCAATATCTTAACTTCTGTTTGTGTTTTTTATATACGTACCGAGGTTACCTAACCGGCGACGTATTTAACACAAACTATCATATTTTTGGTTCTACATATAGTATTTTGATGCGGTTTTCGGCTGGAATAATCTAGATTAACACACCTCGATCACCTGGCGTGGTCAGACCTTGAAATTTTCAAAAATTTCAACCCTTATATTTTTAAAACGCGTAATTTTACTTACAATAATTATATTTGACTTTTACAATACCTTATTGGGTACTTATTGATTTTAAGGGCTTCATAGCTGCCCTGCTGACCCCCTGCGCGCACTTCAGCGACCGCATTGTAGTTAAATCCAGTAGTATAGTGAATTTTTCACTCAAAAATTTAAACAAAATATACGTTTTTCGGCGATTTTTCAAAAAATTTGTTCCTAACCACCCCTATTTGATTTCACCCTTCGCTAGCTCTCGTCAAGACCTATCGTTTGACACCCCACACGTTAGGATCGCGAGCGGCGAAAGTCAAAAATTTTGCAAAAATTTTTCATCTTTCAATATCTTAACTTCTGTTTGTGTTTTTTATATACGTACCGAGGTTACCTAACCGGCGACGTATTTAACACAAACTATCATATTTTTGGTTCTACATATAGTATTTTGATGCGGTTTTCGGCTGGAATAATCTAGATTAACACACCTCGATCACCTGGCGTGGTCAGACCTTGAAATTTTCAAAAATTTCAACCCTTATATTTTTAAAACGCGTAATTTTACTTACAATAATTATATTTGACTTTTACAATACCTTATTGGGTACTTATTGATTTTAAGGGCTTCATAGCTGCCCTGCTGACCCCCTGCGCGCACTTCAGCGACCGCATTGTAGTTAAATCCAGTAGTATAGTGAATTTTTCACTCAAAAATTTAAACAAAATATACGTTTTTCGGCGATTTTTCAAAAAATTTGTTCCTAACCACCCCTATTTGATTTCACCCTTCGCTAGCTCTCGTCAAGACCTATCGTTTGACACCCCACACGTTAGGATCGCGAGCGGCGAAAGTCAAAAATTTTGCAAAAATTTTTCATCTTTCAATATCTTAACTTCTGTTTGTGTTTTTTATATACGTACCGAGGTTACCTAACCGGCGACGTATTTAACACAAACTATCATATTTTTGGTTCTACATATAGTATTTTGATGCGGTTTTCGGCTGGAATAATCTAGATTAACACACCTCGATCACCTGGCGTGGTCAGACCTTGAAATTTTCAAAAATTTCAACCCTTATATTTTTAAAACGCGTAATTTTACTTACAATAATTATATTTGACTTTTACAATACCTTATTGGGTACTTATTGATTTTAAGGGCTTCATAGCTGCCCTGCTGACCCCCTGCGCGCACTTCAGCGACCGCATTGTAGTTAAATCCAGTAGTATAGTGAATTTTTCACTCAAAAATTTAAACAAAATATACGTTTTTCGGCGATTTTTCAAAAAATTTGTTCCTAACCACCCCTATTTGATTTCACCCTTCGCTAGCTCTCGTCAAGACCTATCGTTTGACACCCCACACGTTAGGATCGCGAGCGGCGAAAGTCAAAAATTTTGCAAAAATTTTTCATCTTTCAATATCTTAACTTCTGTTTGTGTTTTTTATATACGTACCGAGGTTACCTAACCGGCGACGTATTTAACACAAACTATCATATTTTTGGTTCTACATATAGTATTTTGATGCGGTTTTCGGCTGGAATAATCTAGATTAACACACCTCGATCACCTGGCGTGGTCAGACCTTGAAATTTTCAAAAATTTCAACCCTTATATTTTTAAAACGCGTAATTTTACTTACAATAATTATATTTGACTTTTACAATACCTTATTGGGTACTTATTGATTTTAAGGGCTTCATAGCTGCCCTGCTGACCCCCTGCGCGCACTTCAGCGACCGCATTGTAGTTAAATCCAGTAGTATAGTGAATTTTTCACTCAAAAATTTAAACAAAATATACGTTTTTCGGCGATTTTTCAAAAAATTTGTTCCTAACCACCCCTATTTGATTTCACCCTTCGCTAGCTCTCGTCAAGACCTATCGTTTGACACCCCACACGTTAGGATCGCGAGCGGCGAAAGTCAAAAATTTTGCAAAAATTTTTCATCTTTCAATATCTTAACTTCTGTTTGTGTTTTTTATATACGTACCGAGGTTACCTAACCGGCGACGTATTTAACACAAACTATCATATTTTTGGTTCTACATATAGTATTTTGATGCGGTTTTCGGCTGGAATAATCTAGATTAACACACCTCGATCACCTGGCGTGGTCAGACCTTGAAATTTTCAAAAATTTCAACCCTTATATTTTTAAAACGCGTAATTTTACTTACAATAATTATATTTGACTTTTACAATACCTTATTGGGTACTTATTGATTTTAAGGGCTTCATAGCTGCCCTGCTGACCCCCTGCGCGCACTTCAGCGACCGCATTGTAGTTAAATCCAGTAGTATAGTGAATTTTTCACTCAAAATTTAAACAAAATATACGTTTTTCGGCGATTTTTCAAAAAATTTGTTCCTAACCACCCCTATTTGATTTCACCCTTCGCTAGCTCTCGTCAAGACCTATCGTTTGACACCCCACACGTTAGGATCGCGAGCGGCGAAAGTCAAAAATTTTGCAAAAATTTTTCATCTTTCAATATCTTAACTTCTGTTTGTGTTTTTTATATACGTACCGAGGTTACCTAACCGGCGACGTATTTAACACAAACTATCATATTTTTGGTTCTACATATAGTATTTTGATGCGGTTTTCGGCTGGAATAATCTAGATTAACACACCTCGATCACCTGGCGTGGTCAGACCTTGAAATTTTCAAAAATTTCAACCCTTATATTTTTAAAACGCGTAATTTTACTTACAATAATTATATTTGACTTTTACAATACCTTATTGGGTACTTATTGATTTTAAGGGCTTCATAGCTGCCCTGCTGACCCCCTGCGCGCACTTCAGCGACCGCATTGTAGTTAAATCCAGTAGTATAGTGAATTTTTCACTCAAAATTTAAACAAAATATACGTTTTTCGGCGATTTTTCAAAAAATTTGTTCCTAACCACCCCTATTTGATTTCACCCTTCGCTAGCTCTCGTCAAGACCTATCGTTTGACACCCCACACGTTAGGATCGCGAGCGGCGAAAGTCAAAATTTTGCCCGCCCACCCACCCGGTCTCTCCTAGGCACATCATATTTAGACTGACCTTGAAAACCGTTTTCGGTTTATCTTAACACCTGACGCGGGATTCTTGACCGGTACGTGGGTTCCGTTTAAATTTGTACAATTGTGTGAGCCATAACGCTTATATCAGAAAATTTTTGCTATATTTACCAAATTTATGATACCTACATTTCAACGTTACTACAAAGCTTCATTATTTATAAACTGTAATCGTAACTATTAAAATTAACTTACCTGCTTTACTTACCCTAGTTACGCGGGGAGTTTGAAGCTGCACTGACGAAATCTGCAAAAGAAAAGACAGTGTTAAAATAGTTGAACATATTATATTTTAAATTATACAATTTTATTCAATTTTATAACTTTTACAAACCTTTTTATCTCTTTATTTTAAAACTTATACAAACCTTATAACTAACGTGTCATCTATTTATACACCATTTTACATTTTACTTTTTAATTAAATTATAGATAGTGATTTATTGTCACGTTCCCCAAAAAACATGTTTGGTCACCGCACTCCGATCAAAAAGACGTCGACCTCGCGAGACGTTAACCCGCCCAAATCGCCGACCATGCCTGAGACACTGCAACCAACTCAAACCTCAAACGTGAGGCGCAGCATTGGTGAGTGGGAAACCGCTAAGACAGACTTAAAGCCGAAATCCCCTACCATCCCACAACTCACTGCTTCGGTGGCGCCCGCCAGAGTTGCTAAAAAGCCTACGTCTCCGCAAATTAAAAATCTTGCGGTTGCGGGCACATCAGCACCGGCCAACCTGAGCCCACCGAAGCAAAGTTACCTCAGTCGGACCACGGAGGCTAAGGCCTGTCTCACCAAGGCCAAGCTGCACCTCGGAAATTCACGAAACCTCAAAACCGAGATTAAAAATGAGGTCATGGCGGCGATAAACCGACTCTATGAGCTGGTTAAAGAAGCGGAGAAAGGGAAAGTGTCGGAGACGGTGCCAACTAAGGAGAAAGACGAGGAAAAAAGACTGGAGAAGACCAGTGAAGAAGGGATCAAGGAGGTATTGATAGAGCACAGCAAACTCTTGAAAGACAATACAGAAAAAATGGTATCTATGAAAGCAGCTATGGAAGAGTACCAAGAAAAGCGGGAAACCTCTGCGTTCATTGCAGCAAGTACTTCCAAGAGGCAGCCCCCTGTGCACTCCACGCTACACTCAGTAGTAGTGACGTCGAAAGATGAGCTGGACACAGGGGAGCAAGTCCTGGAAAAGGTGCGTGAAGCAATGAACGCAAAGGAAGGATGGATAAAGGTAGAGAAGCTGAGGAAGGCGAAAGACAGGAAGATCGTAGTTGGTTGCAAAACGGAAGAAGAGAGAAGAAGGGTTAGGGACAGGCTAAAGACGGCCGGTAAAGAGCTTAACGTGGAGGACATTCAAAATAAGGACCCTCTTCTGATCCTTAGGGACGTCTTGACCTACAACACAGACGAGGACGTACTTACGGCCCTAAGGAATCAGAACGGTAACATATTTAAAGATCTTGACAAACAGGAGGACCGCGTTGCAACGAGATACAGGACGAAGACTAGAAACCCGCACGTCTGTCATATTGTCCTCAGGGTTTCCCCAAAGATATGGCTACGAACACTAGAGGCAGGAACAGTCTACATCGACCTTCAGAGAGTCAAAGTAGCCGACCAATCGCCACTTGTCCAGTGTTCCCTCTGCCTGGGATACGGACATAGTAGGCGCTACTGCTCTGAAGGTCAGGAGAAATGTAGCCATTGCGGGGGCCCTCATATGAGGACAAACTGCGAGCTCTGGCGTGACGGAGTAAGTCCGTCCTGTTGCAACTGTGCGAAGGCGAAACTTGATCAGGTTGACCACAGCGCGTTCAGCCAGGATTGCGCAGTCAGAAAGAGGTGGGACGCACTGGCTCGAGCCACCACAGCCTACAGCTGCTGAGGACGACGCTGGCGATTGGAGGATGATGGGTGAGATGGAAAGATCGTACCGACACGAAATTACGACTAAAATTAAAGTAATAAAACCAAGCAAAAATATCTGGAAAATTAAATTAAAACTATTAAATTGTACTCAACTTTATGATAAAATTGAACAATTTAAAATAGCAATCAAAATTAAGAAAATAATAATAAATATCGCACTTAAAACACAGAATAATAAAATCAATTTGGACACAACACCGACAAATTATCGCAGACTTCATTAGAAATCTGCCTAATTGATCAACAAAAGAAACATATATAAAAAATAAACTGTTCTAGACTCGTAGAGTAAATAAAAAAGTAGAATAAAGAAACTCAATGCGGACCGATCTCGCCATCTTCACCCATGCCTCAAAATATGTTGGCAAACGTATAATTGTATATGTACAACCAGCATATTCAATCGCAGCGTACCACTTACTCAGCAACATTAAAACGCTAACTGAAACCTGGTCAAGAGGAAACCGGCATGCACAAGCACTGTACCTAACCCACTTCCCTATAGGAGCATGAATAAACCATTTCACAGCACAAAAAACTGGAAAAAACAGGCCTTGATCTCCATGTCAGGGGAACCGTGAAATGCAGGAGTTAGGGTTTAGCCGGTAAGAGTCCGGCACTACCCAGACTGTCTCACTTGTGGGATGGTCTGGGTGTCCATGAGGATTCCCCCTCCTGCAAAAAAAAAAAAAAAAAAAAAAAAAAAAAAAAAAAAAAAAAAAAAAAAAAAAAAAAAAAAACCTAACCTAACCTAACCTAACCTAACCTAACCTAACCTAACCTAACCTAACCTAACCTAACCTAACCTAACCTAACCTAACCATCATATTTTTGGTTCTAGATATAGTATTTTGATGCGGTTTTCGGCTGGAATAATCTAGATTAACACACCTCGATCACCTGGCGTGGTCAGACCTTGAAATTTTCAAAAATTTCAACCCTTATAATTTTAAAACGCGTATTTTTACTTAGAATAATTATATTTGACTTTTACAATACCTTATTGGGTACTTTTTGATTTTAAGGGCTTCATAGCTGCCCTGCTGACCCCCTGCGCGCACTTCAGCGACCGCATTGTAGTTAAATCCAGTAGTATAGTGAATTTTTCACTCAAAATTTAAACAATATATACGTTTTTCGGCGATTTTTCAAAAAATTTGTTCCTTACCACCCCTATTTGATTTCACCCTTCGCTAGCTCTCGTCAAGACCTATCGTTTGACACCCCACACGTTAGGATCGCGAGCGGCGAAAGTCAAAAATTTTGCAAAAATTTTTCATTTTTCAATATCTTAACTTCTGTTTGTGTTTTTTATATACGTACCGAGGTTACCTAACCGGCGACGTATTTAACACAAACTATCATATTTTTGGTTCTAGATATAGTATTTTGATGCGGTTTTCGGCTGGAATAATCTAGATTAACACACCTCGATCACCTGGCGTGGTCAGACCTTGAAATTTTCAAAAATTTCAACCCTTATAATTTTAAAACGCGTATTTTTACTTAGAATAATTATATTTGACTTTTACAATACCTTATTGGGTACTTTTTGATTTTAAGGGCTTCATAGCTGCCCTGCTGACCCCCTGCGCGCACTTCAGCGACCGCATTGTAGTTAAATCCAGTAGTATAGTGAATTTTTCACTCAAAATTTAAACAATATATACGTTTTTCGGCGATTTTTCAAAAAATTTGTTCCTTACCACCCCTATTTGATTTCACCCTTCGCTAGCTCTCGTCAAGACCTATCGTTTGACACCCCACACGTTAGGATCGCGAGCGGCGAAAGTCAAAAATTTTGCAAAAATTTTTCATTTTTCAATATCTTAACTTCTGTTTGTGTTTTTTATATACGTACCGAGGTTACCTAACCGGCGACGTATTTAACACAAACTATCATATTTTTGGTTCTAGATATAGTATTTTGATGCGGTTTTCGGCTGGAATAATCTAGATTAACACACCTCGATCACCTGGCGTGGTCAGACCTTGAAATTTTCAAAAATTTCAACCCTTATAATTTTAAAACGCGTATTTTTACTTAGAATAATTATATTTGACTTTTACAATACCTTATTGGGTACTTTTTGATTTTAAGGGCTTCATAGCTGCCCTGCTGACCCCCTGCGCGCACTTCAGCGACCGCATTGTAGTTAAATCCAGTAGTATAGTGAATTTTTCACTCAAAATTTAAACAATATATACGTTTTTCGGCGATTTTTCAAAAAATTTGTTCCTTACCACCCCTATTTGATTTCACCCTTCGCTAGCTCTCGTCAAGACCTATCGTTTGACACCCCACACGTTAGGATCGCGAGCGGCGAAAGTCAAAAATTTTGCAAAAATTTTTCATTTTTCAATATCTTAACTTCTGTTTGTGTTTTTTATATACGTACCGAGGTTACCTAACCGGCGACGTATTTAACACAAACTATCATATTTTTGGTTCTAGATATAGTATTTTGATGCGGTTTTCGGCTGGAATAATCTAGATTAACACACCTCGATCACCTGGCGTGGTCAGACCTTGAAATTTTCAAAAATTTCAACCCTTATAATTTTAAAACGCGTATTTTTACTTAGAATAATTATATTTGACTTTTACAATACCTTATTGGGTACTTTTTGATTTTAAGGGCTTCATAGCTGCCCTGCTGACCCCCTGCGCGCACTTCAGCGACCGCATTGTAGTTAAATCCAGTAGTATAGTGAATTTTTCACTCAAAATTTAAACAATATATACGTTTTTCGGCGATTTTTCAAAAAATTTGTTCCTTACCACCCCTATTTGATTTCACCCTTCGCTAGCTCTCGTCAAGACCTATCGTTTGACACCCCACACGTTAGGATCGCGAGCGGCGAAAGTCAAAAATTTTGCAAAAATTTTTCATTTTTCAATATCTTAACTTCTGTTTGTGTTTTTTATATACGTACCGAGGTTACCTAACCGGCGACGTATTTAACACAAACTATCATATTTTTGGTTCTAGATATAGTATTTTGATGCGGTTTTCGGCTGGAATAATCTAGATTAACACACCTCGATCACCTGGCGTGGTCAGACCTTGAAATTTTCAAAAATTTCAACCCTTATAATTTTAAAACGCGTATTTTTACTTAGAATAATTATATTTGACTTTTACAATACCTTATTGGGTACTTTTTGATTTTAAGGGCTTCATAGCTGCCCTGCTGACCCCCTGCGCGCACTTCAGCGACCGCATTGTAGTTAAATCCAGTAGTATAGTGAATTTTTCACTCAAAATTTAAACAATATATACGTTTTTCGGCGATTTTTCAAAAAATTTGTTCCTTACCACCCCTATTTGATTTCACCCTTCGCTAGCTCTCGTCAAGACCTATCGTTTGACACCCCACACGTTAGGATCGCGAGCGGCGAAAGTCAAAAATTTTGCAAAAATTTTTCATTTTTCAATATCTTAACTTCTGTTTGTGTTTTTTATATACGTACCGAGGTTACCTAACCGGCGACGTATTTAACACAAACTATCATATTTTTGGTTCTAGATATAGTATTTTGATGCGGTTTTCGGCTGGAATAATCTAGATTAACACACCTCGATCACCTGGCGTGGTCAGACCTTGAAATTTTCAAAAATTTCAACCCTTATAATTTTAAAACGCGTATTTTTACTTAGAATAATTATATTTGACTTTTACAATACCTTATTGGGTACTTTTTGATTTTAAGGGCTTCATAGCTGCCCTGCTGACCCCCTGCGCGCACTTCAGCGACCGCATTGTAGTTAAATCCAGTAGTATAGTGAATTTTTCACTCAAAATTTAAACAATATATACGTTTTTCGGCGATTTTTCAAAAAATTTGTTCCTTACCACCCCTATTTGATTTCACCCTTCGCTAGCTCTCGTCAAGACCTATCGTTTGACACCCCACACGTTAGGATCGCGAGCGGCGAAAGTCAAAAATTTTGCAAAAATTTTTCATTTTTCAATATCTTAACTTCTGTTTGTGTTTTTTATATACGTACCGAGGTTACCTAACCGGCGACGTATTTAACACAAACTATCATATTTTTGGTTCTAGATATAGTATTTTGATGCGGTTTTCGGCTGGAATAATCTAGATTAACACACCTCGATCACCTGGCGTGGTCAGACCTTGAAATTTTCAAAAATTTCAACCCTTATAATTTTAAAACGCGTATTTTTACTTAGAATAATTATATTTGACTTTTACAATACCTTATTGGGTACTTTTTGATTTTAAGGGCTTCATAGCTGCCCTGCTGACCCCCTGCGCGCACTTCAGCGACCGCATTGTAGTTAAATCCAGTAGTATAGTGAATTTTTCACTCAAAATTTAAACAATATATACGTTTTTCGGCGATTTTTCAAAAAATTTGTTCCTTACCACCCCTATTTGATTTCACCCTTCGCTAGCTCTCGTCAAGACCTATCGTTTGACACCCCACACGTTAGGATCGCGAGCGGCGAAAGTCAAAAATTTTGCAAAAATTTTTCATTTTTCAATATCTTAACTTCTGTTTGTGTTTTTTATATACGTACCGAGGTTACCTAACCGGCGACGTATTTAACACAAACTATCATATTTTTGGTTCTAGATATAGTATTTTGATGCGGTTTTCGGCTGGAATAATCTAGATTAACACACCTCGATCACCTGGCGTGGTCAGACCTTGAAATTTTCAAAAATTTCAACCCTTATAATTTTAAAACGCGTATTTTTACTTAGAATAATTATATTTGACTTTTACAATACCTTATTGGGTACTTTTTGATTTTAAGGGCTTCATAGCTGCCCTGCTGACCCCCTGCGCGCACTTCAGCGACCGCATTGTAGTTAAATCCAGTAGTATAGTGAATTTTTCACTCAAAATTTAAACAATATATACGTTTTTCGGCGATTTTTCAAAAAATTTGTTCCTTACCACCCCTATTTGATTTCACCCTTCGCTAGCTCTCGTCAAGACCTATCGTTTGACACCCCACACGTTAGGATCGCGAGCGGCGAAAGTCAAAAATTTTGCAAAAATTTTTCATTTTTCAATATCTTAACTTCTGTTTGTGTTTTTTATATACGTACCGAGGTTACCTAACCGGCGACGTATTTAACACAAACTATCATATTTTTGGTTCTAGATATAGTATTTTGATGCGGTTTTCGGCTGGAATAATCTAGATTAACACACCTCGATCACCTGGCGTGGTCAGACCTTGAAATTTTCAAAAATTTCAACCCTTATAATTTTAAAACGCGTATTTTTACTTAGAATAATTATATTTGACTTTTACAATACCTTATTGGGTACTTTTTGATTTTAAGGGCTTCATAGCTGCCCTGCTGACCCCCTGCGCGCACTTCAGCGACCGCATTGTAGTTAAATCCAGTAGTATAGTGAATTTTTCACTCAAAATTTAAACAATATATACGTTTTTCGGCGATTTTTCAAAAAATTTGTTCCTTACCACCCCTATTTGATTTCACCCTTCGCTAGCTCTCGTCAAGACCTATCGTTTGACACCCCACACGTTAGGATCGCGAGCGGCGAAAGTCAAAAATTTTGCAAAAATTTTTCATTTTTCAATATCTTAACTTCTGTTTGTGTTTTTTATATACGTACCGAGGTTACCTAACCGGCGACGTATTTAACACAAACTATCATATTTTTGGTTCTAGATATAGTATTTTGATGCGGTTTTCGGCTGGAATAATCTAGATTAACACACCTCGATCACCTGGCGTGGTCAGACCTTGAAATTTTCAAAAATTTCAACCCTTATAATTTTAAAACGCGTATTTTTACTTAGAATAATTATATTTGACTTTTACAATACCTTATTGGGTACTTTTTGATTTTAAGGGCTTCATAGCTGCCCTGCTGACCCCCTGCGCGCACTTCAGCGACCGCATTGTAGTTAAATCCAGTAGTATAGTGAATTTTTCACTCAAAATTTAAACAATATATACGTTTTTCGGCGATTTTTCAAAAAATTTGTTCCTTACCACCCCTATTTGATTTCACCCTTCGCTAGCTCTCGTCAAGACCTATCGTTTGACACCCCACACGTTAGGATCGCGAGCGGCGAAAGTCAAAAATTTTGCAAAAATTTTTCATTTTTCAATATCTTAACTTCTGTTTGTGTTTTTTATATACGTACCGAGGTTACCTAACCGGCGACGTATTTAACACAAACTATCATATTTTTGGTTCTAGATATAGTATTTTGATGCGGTTTTCGGCTGGAATAATCTAGATTAACACACCTCGATCACCTGGCGTGGTCAGACCTTGAAATTTTCAAAAATTTCAACCCTTATAATTTTAAAACGCGTATTTTTACTTAGAATAATTATATTTGACTTTTACAATACCTTATTGGGTACTTTTTGATTTTAAGGGCTTCATAGCTGCCCTGCTGACCCCCTGCGCGCACTTCAGCGACCGCATTGTAGTTAAATCCAGTAGTATAGTGAATTTTTCACTCAAAATTTAAACAATATATACGTTTTTCGGCGATTTTTCAAAAAATTTGTTCCTTACCACCCCTATTTGATTTCACCCTTCGCTAGCTCTCGTCAAGACCTATCGTTTGACACCCCACACGTTAGGATCGCGAGCGGCGAAAGTCAAAAATTTTGCAAAAATTTTTCATTTTTCAATATCTTAACTTCTGTTTGTGTTTTTTATATACGTACCGAGGTTACCTAACCGGCGACGTATTTAACACAAACTATCATATTTTTGGTTCTAGATATAGTATTTTGATGCGGTTTTCGGCTGGAATAATCTAGATTAACACACCTCGATCACCTGGCGTGGTCAGACCTTGAAATTTTCAAAAATTTCAACCCTTATAATTTTAAAACGCGTATTTTTACTTAGAATAATTATATTTGACTTTTACAATACCTTATTGGGTACTTTTTGATTTTAAGGGCTTCATAGCTGCCCTGCTGACCCCCTGCGCGCACTTCAGCGACCGCATTGTAGTTAAATCCAGTAGTATAGTGAATTTTTCACTCAAAATTTAAACAATATATACGTTTTTCGGCGATTTTTCAAAAAATTTGTTCCTTACCACCCCTATTTGATTTCACCCTTCGCTAGCTCTCGTCAAGACCTATCGTTTGACACCCCACACGTTAGGATCGCGAGCGGCGAAAGTCAAAAATTTTGCAAAAATTTTTCATTTTTCAATATCTTAACTTCTGTTTGTGTTTTTTATATACGTACCGAGGTTACCTAACCGGCGACGTATTTAACACAAACTATCATATTTTTGGTTCTAGATATAGTATTTTGATGCGGTTTTCGGCTGGAATAATCTAGATTAACACACCTCGATCACCTGGCGTGGTCAGACCTTGAAATTTTCAAAAATTTCAACCCTTATAATTTTAAAACGCGTATTTTTACTTAGAATAATTATATTTGACTTTTACAATACCTTATTGGGTACTTTTTGATTTTAAGGGCTTCATAGCTGCCCTGCTGACCCCCTGCGCGCACTTCAGCGACCGCATTGTAGTTAAATCCAGTAGTATAGTGAATTTTTCACTCAAAATTTAAACAATATATACGTTTTTCGGCGATTTTTCAAAAAATTTGTTCCTTACCACCCCTATTTGATTTCACCCTTCGCTAGCTCTCGTCAAGACCTATCGTTTGACACCCCACACGTTAGGATCGCGAGCGGCGAAAGTCAAAAATTTTGCAAAAATTTTTCATTTTTCAATATCTTAACTTCTGTTTGTGTTTTTTATATACGTACCGAGGTTACCTAACCGGCGACGTATTTAACACAAACTATCATATTTTTGGTTCTAGATATAGTATTTTGATGCGGTTTTCGGCTGGAATAATCTAGATTAACACACCTCGATCACCTGGCGTGGTCAGACCTTGAAATTTTCAAAAATTTCAACCCTTATAATTTTAAAACGCGTATTTTTACTTAGAATAATTATATTTGACTTTTACAATACCTTATTGGGTACTTTTTGATTTTAAGGGCTTCATAGCTGCCCTGCTGACCCCCTGCGCGCACTTCAGCGACCGCATTGTAGTTAAATCCAGTAGTATAGTGAATTTTTCACTCAAAATTTAAACAATATATACGTTTTTCGGCGATTTTTCAAAAAATTTGTTCCTTACCACCCCTATTTGATTTCACCCTTCGCTAGCTCTCGTCAAGACCTATCGTTTGACACCCCACACGTTAGGATCGCGAGCGGCGAAAGTCAAAAATTTTGCAAAAATTTTTCATTTTTCAATATCTTAACTTCTGTTTGTGTTTTTTATATACGTACCGAGGTTACCTAACCGGCGACGTATTTAACACAAACTATCATATTTTTGGTTCTAGATATAGTATTTTGATGCGGTTTTCGGCTGGAATAATCTAGATTAACACACCTCGATCACCTGGCGTGGTCAGACCTTGAAATTTTCAAAAATTTCAACCCTTATAATTTTAAAACGCGTATTTTTACTTAGAATAATTATATTTGACTTTTACAATACCTTATTGGGTACTTTTTGATTTTAAGGGCTTCATAGCTGCCCTGCTGACCCCCTGCGCGCACTTCAGCGACCGCATTGTAGTTAAATCCAGTAGTATAGTGAATTTTTCACTCAAAATTTAAACAATATATACGTTTTTCGGCGATTTTTCAAAAAATTTGTTCCTTACCACCCCTATTTGATTTCACCCTTCGCTAGCTCTCGTCAAGACCTATCGTTTGACACCCCACACGTTAGGATCGCGAGCGGCGAAAGTCAAAAATTTTGCAAAAATTTTTCATTTTTCAATATCTTAACTTCTGTTTGTGTTTTTTATATACGTACCGAGGTTACCTAACCGGCGACGTATTTAACACAAACTATCATATTTTTGGTTCTAGATATAGTATTTTGATGCGGTTTTCGGCTGGAATAATCTAGATTAACACACCTCGATCACCTGGCGTGGTCAGACCTTGAAATTTTCAAAAATTTCAACCCTTATAATTTTAAAACGCGTATTTTTACTTAGAATAATTATATTTGACTTTTACAATACCTTATTGGGTACTTTTTGATTTTAAGGGCTTCATAGCTGCCCTGCTGACCCCCTGCGCGCACTTCAGCGACCGCATTGTAGTTAAATCCAGTAGTATAGTGAATTTTTCACTCAAAATTTAAACAATATATACGTTTTTCGGCGATTTTTCAAAAAATTTGTTCCTTACCACCCCTATTTGATTTCACCCTTCGCTAGCTCTCGTCAAGACCTATCGTTTGACACCCCACACGTTAGGATCGCGAGCGGCGAAAGTCAAAAATTTTGCAAAAATTTTTCATTTTTCAATATCTTAACTTCTGTTTGTGTTTTTTATATACGTACCGAGGTTACCTAACCGGCGACGTATTTAACACAAACTATCATATTTTTGGTTCTAGATATAGTATTTTGATGCGGTTTTCGGCTGGAATAATCTAGATTAACACACCTCGATCACCTGGCGTGGTCAGACCTTGAAATTTTCAAAAATTTCAACCCTTATAATTTTAAAACGCGTATTTTTACTTAGAATAATTATATTTGACTTTTACAATACCTTATTGGGTACTTTTTGATTTTAAGGGCTTCATAGCTGCCCTGCTGACCCCCTGCGCGCACTTCAGCGACCGCATTGTAGTTAAATCCAGTAGTATAGTGAATTTTTCACTCAAAATTTAAACAATATATACGTTTTTCGGCGATTTTTCAAAAAATTTGTTCCTTACCACCCCTATTTGATTTCACCCTTCGCTAGCTCTCGTCAAGACCTATCGTTTGACACCCCACACGTTAGGATCGCGAGCGGCGAAAGTCAAAAATTTTGCAAAAATTTTTCATTTTTCAATATCTTAACTTCTGTTTGTGTTTTTTATATACGTACCGAGGTTACCTAACCGGCGACGTATTTAACACAAACTATCATATTTTTGGTTCTAGATATAGTATTTTGATGCGGTTTTCGGCTGGAATAATCTAGATTAACACACCTCGATCACCTGGCGTGGTCAGACCTTGAAATTTTCAAAAATTTCAACCCTTATAATTTTAAAACGCGTATTTTTACTTAGAATAATTATATTTGACTTTTACAATACCTTATTGGGTACTTTTTGATTTTAAGGGCTTCATAGCTGCCCTGCTGACCCCCTGCGCGCACTTCAGCGACCGCATTGTAGTTAAATCCAGTAGTATAGTGAATTTTTCACTCAAAATTTAAACAATATATACGTTTTTCGGCGATTTTTCAAAAAATTTGTTCCTTACCACCCCTATTTGATTTCACCCTTCGCTAGCTCTCGTCAAGACCTATCGTTTGACACCCCACACGTTAGGATCGCGAGCGGCGAAAGTCAAAAATTTTGCAAAAATTTTTCATTTTTCAATATCTTAACTTCTGTTTGTGTTTTTTATATACGTACCGAGGTTACCTAACCGGCGACGTATTTAACACAAACTATCATATTTTTGGTTCTAGATATAGTATTTTGATGCGGTTTTCGGCTGGAATAATCTAGATTAACACACCTCGATCACCTGGCGTGGTCAGACCTTGAAATTTTCAAAAATTTCAACCCTTATAATTTTAAAACGCGTATTTTTACTTAGAATAATTATATTTGACTTTTACAATACCTTATTGGGTACTTTTTGATTTTAAGGGCTTCATAGCTGCCCTGCTGACCCCCTGCGCGCACTTCAGCGACCGCATTGTAGTTAAATCCAGTAGTATAGTGAATTTTTCACTCAAAATTTAAACAATATATACGTTTTTCGGCGATTTTTCAAAAAATTTGTTCCTTACCACCCCTATTTGATTTCACCCTTCGCTAGCTCTCGTCAAGACCTATCGTTTGACACCCCACACGTTAGGATCGCGAGCGGCGAAAGTCAAAAATTTTGCAAAAATTTTTCATTTTTCAATATCTTAACTTCTGTTTGTGTTTTTTATATACGTACCGAGGTTACCTAACCGGCGACGTATTTAACACAAACTATCATATTTTTGGTTCTAGATATAGTATTTTGATGCGGTTTTCGGCTGGAATAATCTAGATTAACACACCTCGATCACCTGGCGTGGTCAGACCTTGAAATTTTCAAAAATTTCAACCCTTATAATTTTAAAACGCGTATTTTTACTTAGAATAATTATATTTGACTTTTACAATACCTTATTGGGTACTTTTTGATTTTAAGGGCTTCATAGCTGCCCTGCTGACCCCCTGCGCGCACTTCAGCGACCGCATTGTAGTTAAATCCAGTAGTATAGTGAATTTTTCACTCAAAATTTAAACAATATATACGTTTTTCGGCGATTTTTCAAAAAATTTGTTCCTTACCACCCCTATTTGATTTCACCCTTCGCTAGCTCTCGTCAAGACCTATCGTTTGACACCCCACACGTTAGGATCGCGAGCGGCGAAAGTCAAAAATTTTGCAAAAATTTTTCATTTTTCAATATCTTAACTTCTGTTTGTGTTTTTTATATACGTACCGAGGTTACCTAACCGGCGACGTATTTAACACAAACTATCATATTTTTGGTTCTAGATATAGTATTTTGATGCGGTTTTCGGCTGGAATAATCTAGATTAACACACCTCGATCACCTGGCGTGGTCAGACCTTGAAATTTTCAAAAATTTCAACCCTTATAATTTTAAAACGCGTATTTTTACTTAGAATAATTATATTTGACTTTTACAATACCTTATTGGGTACTTTTTGATTTTAAGGGCTTCATAGCTGCCCTGCTGACCCCCTGCGCGCACTTCAGCGACCGCATTGTAGTTAAATCCAGTAGTATAGTGAATTTTTCACTCAAAATTTAAACAATATATACGTTTTTCGGCGATTTTTCAAAAAATTTGTTCCTTACCACCCCTATTTGATTTCACCCTTCGCTAGCTCTCGTCAAGACCTATCGTTTGACACCCCACACGTTAGGATCGCGAGCGGCGAAAGTCAAAAATTTTGCAAAAATTTTTCATTTTTCAATATCTTAACTTCTGTTTGTGTTTTTTATATACGTACCGAGGTTACCTAACCGGCGACGTATTTAACACAAACTATCATATTTTTGGTTCTAGATATAGTATTTTGATGCGGTTTTCGGCTGGAATAATCTAGATTAACACACCTCGATCACCTGGCGTGGTCAGACCTTGAAATTTTCAAAAATTTCAACCCTTATAATTTTAAAACGCGTATTTTTACTTAGAATAATTATATTTGACTTTTACAATACCTTATTGGGTACTTTTTGATTTTAAGGGCTTCATAGCTGCCCTGCTGACCCCCTGCGCGCACTTCAGCGACCGCATTGTAGTTAAATCCAGTAGTATAGTGAATTTTTCACTCAAAATTTAAACAATATATACGTTTTTCGGCGATTTTTCAAAAAATTTGTTCCTTACCACCCCTATTTGATTTCACCCTTCGCTAGCTCTCGTCAAGACCTATCGTTTGACACCCCACACGTTAGGATCGCGAGCGGCGAAAGTCAAAAATTTTGCAAAAATTTTTCATTTTTCAATATCTTAACTTCTGTTTGTGTTTTTTATATACGTACCGAGGTTACCTAACCGGCGACGTATTTAACACAAACTATCATATTTTTGGTTCTAGATATAGTATTTTGATGCGGTTTTCGGCTGGAATAATCTAGATTAACACACCTCGATCACCTGGCGTGGTCAGACCTTGAAATTTTCAAAAATTTCAACCCTTATAATTTTAAAACGCGTATTTTTACTTAGAATAATTATATTTGACTTTTACAATACCTTATTGGGTACTTTTTGATTTTAAGGGCTTCATAGCTGCCCTGCTGACCCCCTGCGCGCACTTCAGCGACCGCATTGTAGTTAAATCCAGTAGTATAGTGAATTTTTCACTCAAAATTTAAACAATATATACGTTTTTCGGCGATTTTTCAAAAAATTTGTTCCTTACCACCCCTATTTGATTTCACCCTTCGCTAGCTCTCGTCAAGACCTATCGTTTGACACCCCACACGTTAGGATCGCGAGCGGCGAAAGTCAAAAATTTTGCAAAAATTTTTCATTTTTCAATATCTTAACTTCTGTTTGTGTTTTTTATATACGTACCGAGGTTACCTAACCGGCGACGTATTTAACACAAACTATCATATTTTTGGTTCTAGATATAGTATTTTGATGCGGTTTTCGGCTGGAATAATCTAGATTAACACACCTCGATCACCTGGCGTGGTCAGACCTTGAAATTTTCAAAAATTTCAACCCTTATAATTTTAAAACGCGTATTTTTACTTAGAATAATTATATTTGACTTTTACAATACCTTATTGGGTACTTTTTGATTTTAAGGGCTTCATAGCTGCCCTGCTGACCCCCTGCGCGCACTTCAGCGACCGCATTGTAGTTAAATCCAGTAGTATAGTGAATTTTTCACTCAAAATTTAAACAATATATACGTTTTTCGGCGATTTTTCAAAAAATTTGTTCCTTACCACCCCTATTTGATTTCACCCTTCGCTAGCTCTCGTCAAGACCTATCGTTTGACACCCCACACGTTAGGATCGCGAGCGGCGAAAGTCAAAAATTTTGCAAAAATTTTTCATTTTTCAATATCTTAACTTCTGTTTGTGTTTTTTATATACGTACCGAGGTTACCTAACCGGCGACGTATTTAACACAAACTATCATATTTTTGGTTCTAGATATAGTATTTTGATGCGGTTTTCGGCTGGAATAATCTAGATTAACACACCTCGATCACCTGGCGTGGTCAGACCTTGAAATTTTCAAAAATTTCAACCCTTATAATTTTAAAACGCGTATTTTTACTTAGAATAATTATATTTGACTTTTACAATACCTTATTGGGTACTTTTTGATTTTAAGGGCTTCATAGCTGCCCTGCTGACCCCCTGCGCGCACTTCAGCGACCGCATTGTAGTTAAATCCAGTAGTATAGTGAATTTTTCACTCAAAATTTAAACAATATATACGTTTTTCGGCGATTTTTCAAAAAATTTGTTCCTTACCACCCCTATTTGATTTCACCCTTCGCTAGCTCTCGTCAAGACCTATCGTTTGACACCCCACACGTTAGGATCGCGAGCGGCGAAAGTCAAAAATTTTGCAAAAATTTTTCATTTTTCAATATCTTAACTTCTGTTTGTGTTTTTTATATACGTACCGAGGTTACCTAACCGGCGACGTATTTAACACAAACTATCATATTTTTGGTTCTAGATATAGTATTTTGATGCGGTTTTCGGCTGGAATAATCTAGATTAACACACCTCGATCACCTGGCGTGGTCAGACCTTGAAATTTTCAAAAATTTCAACCCTTATAATTTTAAAACGCGTATTTTTACTTAGAATAATTATATTTGACTTTTACAATACCTTATTGGGTACTTTTTGATTTTAAGGGCTTCATAGCTGCCCTGCTGACCCCCTGCGCGCACTTCAGCGACCGCATTGTAGTTAAATCCAGTAGTATAGTGAATTTTTCACTCAAAATTTAAACAATATATACGTTTTTCGGCGATTTTTCAAAAAATTTGTTCCTTACCACCCCTATTTGATTTCACCCTTCGCTAGCTCTCGTCAAGACCTATCGTTTGACACCCCACACGTTAGGATCGCGAGCGGCGAAAGTCAAAAATTTTGCAAAAATTTTTCATTTTTCAATATCTTAACTTCTGTTTGTGTTTTTTATATACGTACCGAGGTTACCTAACCGGCGACGTATTTAACACAAACTATCATATTTTTGGTTCTAGATATAGTATTTTGATGCGGTTTTCGGCTGGAATAATCTAGATTAACACACCTCGATCACCTGGCGTGGTCAGACCTTGAAATTTTCAAAAATTTCAACCCTTATAATTTTAAAACGCGTATTTTTACTTAGAATAATTATATTTGACTTTTACAATACCTTATTGGGTACTTTTTGATTTTAAGGGCTTCATAGCTGCCCTGCTGACCCCCTGCGCGCACTTCAGCGACCGCATTGTAGTTAAATCCAGTAGTATAGTGAATTTTTCACTCAAAATTTAAACAATATATACGTTTTTCGGCGATTTTTCAAAAAAATTGTTCCTTACCACCCCTATTTGATTTCACCCTTCGCTAGCTCTCGTCAAGACCTATCGTTTGACACCCCACACGTTAGGATCGCGAGCGGCGAAAGTCAAAATTTTGCCCGCCCACCCACCCGGTCTCTCCTAGGCACATCATATTTAGACTGACCTTGAAAACCGTTTTTGGTTTATCTTAACACCTGACGCGGGATTCTTGACCGGTACGTGGGTTCCGTTTAATTTGTACAATTGTGTGAGCCAAAACGCTTATATCAGATAACTGTTGCTATATTTACCAAATTTATGTAATCGTAATTACTAACATAAACTTACCTGCTCTACTTACCCTAGTTGCGCGAGGAGTTTGAAGCTGCACTGACGAAATCTGTAAAGGAAAAGACAGTATTAAAATAGTTGAACATATTATATTTTTAAATTATTCAATTTTATTCAAGTTTATAACTTTTACAAACCTTTTTATCTCTTTATTTTAAAACTTTTACAAACCTTTTATTTCACGTGCCGTCTTTTTATATACATTTTACCATTTTAATTAATTTATTTTAGTGATTTATTGTCACGTTCCCCTGTAAGAACATGTTTGGTCACCGCACTCCGATCAAAAAGACGTCGACCTCCCGAGAAGGTAACCCGCCTAAATCGCCGACCATGCCTGAGAAACTACAACCAACTCAAACCTCAAACGTGAGGCGCAGCATTGGTGAATGGGAAACCGCTAAGACAGGCTTAAAGCCGAAATCCCCTACCATCCCACAACTCACTGCTTCGGTGGCGCCCGCCAGAGTTGCTAAAAAGCCTACGTCTCCGCAAGTTAAAAACCTTGCGGTTGCGGGCACATCAGCACCGGCCAACCTGAGCCCACCGAAGCAAAGTTACCTCAGTCGGACCACGGAGGCTAAGGCCTGTCTCACCAAGGCCAAGCTGCACCTCGGAAACTCAAGAAACCTCAAAACTGAGATTAAAAATGAGGTCATGGCGGCGATAACTCGTCTCTACGAGTTGGTCAAAGAGGCGGAGAAAGGAAAAGTGTCGGAGGCGGTATCATCACAAGGACAAGATGAAGAAAAAAGACCGGAAAAGACCAAGGAGGAAGGGACCGAAGGGATACAGATTAGAAAGGCTCTGGAAGAAAATAGCAAGCTACTGAAGGAGAACATGCAGAAGATGGTATCCATGAAAGAGACACTGGATAAATACCAAGAGAACTGGGGAAAGGCCACCTTTGCGTCCGCAACAGCAAGTATTCCTCAGAGGCAGCCCCCTGAGCAGTCCACACTACACTCAGTGGTAGTAACGTCGAAAGACGAGATGGACACAGGGGAGCAGGTCCTTGAAAAGATTCGGGAAGCAATGGACGCAAAGGAAGGCTGGATTAAGATCGAGAAACTGAGGAAGGCAAAGGACAGAAAGATCATAGTCGGCTGTAAAACTGTAGAAGACAGAGAAAAGGTCAAGAACAAATTAAAAAAGGCCGGAAAAGAGCTTTTTGTCGAGGAAGTTCAAAACAGGGACCCTCTTTTGATCCTCAGGGACGTCTTGTCCTACAATACGGATGACGACGTGCTCACGGCCCTGAGGAATCAAAACGGAAGTATATTTAAGGACCTCGACAAAAAGGAAGACCGCGTTGTAACGGGATACAGGACGAAGACTAGGAACCCGCACGCCTGTCATGTTGTCCTCAGAGTGTCCCCAATAATATGGAAACGAGCTCTCGAGGCAGAAACTCTCTACATTGACCTTCAGAGAGTAAAAGTAGCCGACCAATCGCCACTTGTCCAATGTTCTCTCTGCCTAGGATACGGACACAGTAGGCGCTACTGCTCTGAAGGTCAGGAGAAATGTAGCCATTGCGGGGGCCCTCATACGAGGACAAAATGCGAGCTTTGGCGTGACGGAGCGAGTCCATCCTGTTGCAACTGCGTGAAAGCGAAGCTCGACCAGACTGACCACAGTGCGTTCAGCCGGGACTGTGCAGTTCGGAGGAGGTGGGACGCACTGGCCCGAGCTACTACAGCTTATGGCTGCTGAGGATGACGCTGGCGATCGGAGGATAAACGGTGAGGTGACGGGATCGAACGTAAATGCCAACATAATTAAACCCATATTAGAACAACAAAACAAAACTATTAGGTCCTTCAAACTAAAAGTATTAAATTGTAAACACTTTCGTGAAGAAAATGAGCAATTTAAAATAAAAATTACAAACGAAATAAGATACAAAAAATTCAAAAATACTAGTCAAAATTTCACAAAAACAAATAAAAATAAACTTACTAGAAAATTAGCAAATGTTTTGTTAAAAACGTGCGTTAATTATAAAAAATAGAAATCTAATTTACAACAAATAAAACACTTTTCAATTCTTCTTTCTTTAAAATAAAAATAAAAATAAGCAAGGCACTCCGAGCCCGTCACCATCACCCAACCCTCACAATGTACTGGCATATGTGTAATTGTACACCCATGACCAGTGTATTCGGTCGAAGCGAACCATCAAAGCGGCAGTGGATGTAGTGTTCGGACAAGTCAGTCGGGTCGAGAAAAGTCGTAAAAACAACAGCCAACTTCCTGAACGGATCGCAAGAAACAGTAGCACAGCACGACAAAGATACAGCCGAAACAGTCCCTGATCCCCTTGTCAGGGGAACTGTGAAATGCAGGAGTTAGGGTTTAGCCGGTAAGAGTCCGGCACTACCCAGACTGTCTCACTTGTGGGATGGTCTGGGTGTCCATGAGGATTCCCCCTCCTGCAAAACAAAAAAAAAAAAAAAAAAAAAAAAACCTAACCTAACCTAACCTAACCTAACCTAACCTAACCTGAGCAAACCTAACCTGAGCAAACCTAACCTGAGCAAACCTAACCTGAGCAAACCTAACCTGAGCAAACCTAACCTGAGCAAACCTAACCTGAGCAAACCTAACCTGAGCAAACCTAACCTGAGCAAACCTAACCTGAGCAAACCTAACCTGAGCAAACCTAACCTGAGCAAACCTAACCTGAGCAAACCTAACCTGAGCAAACCTAACCTGAGCAAACCTAACCTGAGCAAACCTAACCTGAGCAAACCTAACCTGAGCAAACCTAACCTGAGCAAACCTAACCTGAGCAAACCCAAAAATATTTCACTAACTACTAAAGCTATTTTGACGCGGATTTCTGCATTTATATTGTGGATTAGGCCTCCGCTAGCACCCTGACACCCTATTATTGACCTACCTGAAAGGGATTTTTGATTTTGGCACTTACGTCATTTTTTCAAAATTTCATATCTTCAAAAATTTATTAACACCTAACCTTGTTATAGATTTCCGTTCTTTTTGCGGAATCGGGTTCTCGCCTATCTAACCCCTATTTTTTGGCGCTTCGCGCAAACTGAAAATACTTACGGTCGCTGAAAACTCGATTTTTGCCTGAAAAAAGTGGTTTTTTGACCACTGTGCATAAATTTGTTCCCCGAGTAATTCTGAAAACGGTCTAGTGAGCTTGCCCGCGCCGAGACGCGTCCCTGGACACCTCAAACGTGCGGCTGGCTCGCATAGAACGTCAAAAAATTAATTTTTCTAATTTTTGTTGACTCAGCATTTTCCCACGCATAGTTTACTTGGTAAGTGCCTTTAATACAAACATTGAAATATTTCACTAACTACTAAAGCTATTTTGACGCGGATTTCTGCATTTATATTGTGGATTAGGCCTCCGCTAGCACCCTGACACCCTATTATTGACCTACCTGAAAGGGATTTTTGATTTTGGCACTTACGTCATTTTTTCAAAATTTCATATCTTCAAAAATTTATTAACACCTAACCTTGTTATAGATTTCCGTTCTTTTTGCGGAATCGGGTTCTCGCCTATCTAACCCCTATTTTTAGGCGCTTCGCGCAAACTGAAAATACTTACGGTCGCTGAAAACTCGATTTTTGCCTGAAAAAAGTGGTTTTTTGACCACTGTGCATAAATTTGTTCCCCGAGTAATTCTGAAAACGGTCTAGTGAGCTTGCCCGCGCCGAGACGCGTCCCTGGACACCTCATACGTGCGGCTGGCTCGCATAGAACGTCAAAAAATTAATTTTTCTAATTTTTGTTGACTCAGCATTTTCCCACGCATAGTTTACTTGGTAAGTGCCTTTAATACAAACATTGAAATATTTCACTAACTACTAAAGCTATTTTGACGCGGATTTCTGCATTTATATTGTGGATTAGGCCTCCGCTAGCACCCTGACACCCTATTATTGACCTACCTGAAAGGGATTTTTGATTTTGGCACTTACGTCATTTTTTCAAAATTTCATATCTTCAAAAATTTATTAACACCTAACCTTGTTATAGATTTCCGTTCTTTTTGCGGAATCGGGTTCTCGCCTATCTAACCCCTATTTTTTGGCGCTTCGCGCAAACTGAAAATACTTACGGTCGCTGAAAACTCGATTTTTGCCTGAAAAAAGTGGTTTTTTGACCACTGTGCATAAATTTGTTCCCCGAGTAATTCTGAAAACGGTCTAGTGAGCTTGCCCGCGCCGAGACGCGTCCCTGGACACCTCAAACGTGCGGCTGGCTCGCATAGAACGTCAAAAAATTAATTTTTCTAATTTTTGTTGACTCAGCATTTTCCCACGCATAGTTTACTTGGTAAGTGCCTTTAATACAAACATTGAAATATTTCACTAACTACTAAAGCTATTTTGACGCGGATTTCTGCATTTATATTGTGGATTAGGCCTCCGCTAGCACCCTGACACCCTATTATTGACCTACCTGAAAGGGATTTTTGATTTTGGCACTTACATCATTTTTTCAAAATTTCATATCTTCAAAAATTTATTAACACCTAACCTTGTTATAGATTTCCGTTCTTTTTGCGGAATCGGGTTCTCGCCTATCTAACCCCTATTTTTAGGCGCTTCGCGCAAACTGAAAATACTTACGGTCGCTGAAAACTCGATTTTTGCCTGAAAAAAGTGGTTTTTTGACCACTGTGCATAAATTTGTTCCCCGAGTAATTCTGAAAACGGTCTAGTGAGCTTGCCCGCGCCGAGACGCGTCCCTGGACACCTCATACGTGCGGCTGGCTCGCATAGAACGTCAAAAAATTGCCCTCCCACCCACCCTTACGTCATTAGCCAGGTAGATTCTGTCGAATTGACAAATTATTTTAATTGATTATTGCAGCGATTTTAAAATTTTTACAGTGTTATTTGACCATTGCTGCCATTTTAGACTCCGCGGAGGCTATACGTGTTAATTTAGCCCAAATTTTACTCTTATTTTAACTACACCTCTTTTGAGGAATCTTTTCTTTTATCAACTGACTTCTGACAACTCTTTTGAGTTTATATAGTTTTAAAAATTAATTAATCAGTTTATTGACATCCCCTATTGGGAAAGTATTGATTATTTTGCTGATCCCCCCTATACAGGGATAACTGACTTAAAGGTTAGGTTTGTCTTGTGAGTCCTCTCTCAAAAATGTTTGGGCACCGCACACCCGTCAAGAGGGCCGCTGGCCCGCAGAGTCCCAAAAAGTCGCCACAGAGGCCCGAAAAGGTTCGACCGGCAACCTCCAACGTCAGGCGCAGCATCGGGGAGTGGGAGTCTGGAAAGGCGAAGCAGCAATCACAGTCTCCGACCGTCCCAAAGAGCAGTGACGCCGCACCGCCTTCCAGACCCCAGCACTCCGAAGAACACAGCCTGGCCACACTGCGTGAACCGGTAGAGGCACCAGGAACCTTGGCGAAGCCTGAGGCCCCCAAGTACCCCAATCGCACTGCTGAGGCGAGAGCTTGCCTGAATAAGGCTAAGCTTTATCTAGGCAACTCTCGCAATCTCAAAACTGAGATCAAGACGGAGGTACTTGCGGCCATAAACAGGCTCTACGACCTCGTCAAGGAGTCCGAAAAAGGCAGACCAGTGGGACCGGACTGCCCTGCCATGCCTCAACCCGAACCGGCGATAGTGGAGGCAGACCATAAGAACGTCGGCTGCGCTGCTGGTGGCCACGCCCTAATGGCTAAACTGGAGGAGCACAGCGCCCTCATAAAGGAACATGGCACGGAGATGAGGGAACTGAAGGATGCCATAAACAAAAATATTACGGAGAGGGCAGCCTGTCTAACCGCTGCCCCTGTACAGTCAGGCCCTTTACACCTGACCTACGCAGAGGCAGCGTCACAACAAAAACGGGCACCGACGGCGATCCACTCCGCTATTGTCGCGTCGGCGGACGTTCAGGATAGCTGCGAGGACATTGTCCAGCGCATCCGGACGGTCGTCGATGCCAAAACATCGGGGATAAGAGTGGATCGCCTGAGGAAAGCCAGAGACCAGAAAGTGGTCATTGGGTGCAGCTCCAAAGCGGAGTTGGCAAGGGTCACCGAGAGGCTGAGGACTCCGCAAGCTAAGTTCCTCGTCGAAGAGAGGGCCAACAAGGACCCTCTCATAGTGTTGAAGTACGTCTTAGCGTACAACACAGACGAGGATATAGTGAAAGCCTTGGCTAAGCAGAATGGCCATCTTCTCGGTGACCTTTCGCTTGAGGATCTGCGAGCCCAAGTGCGATACAGGCGGAGGGCGCGGAACCCGCACGAAAGCCACATAGTGCTCTCGGTGTCTCCGCAGGGCTGGCAGAGACTGACTACAGCGGGTCATGTGCATGTAGACTTGCAGCGGGTGCGGGTACTAGATCAGTCGCCACTGGTTCAGTGCATCCGCTGCTTGCGCTACGGCCACAGCCGCAAAACATGCACGGAGACCGCAGATCTCTGCACGCACTGCGGGGATGCCCACATGTGCGCGGATTGTCCCTCACGCCTGGCAGCGGAAAAGCCAACTTGCCGCAACTGCAAACTGGCAAAAATGGAGAACACAGACCACAATGCCCTAGACAGCAGCTGCCCTACTCGGGAAAAGTGGGAGGCCCTGGCGCGATCGTCAGTGGCCTACTGCTAAGGTGGATGCGGGGAACCTTGGAACTAAAAGCCCAACAAATCTGAACGGATTCAGCGGAAAAGGCTTGGAAAATCAATTTCGGCTAACGACCAGCATGAATAATTGGCGTGAATTTTATGGAAAATTAGCCCAATTAAAAATTTATGCAATGAAAACAAATAAAAATAAAATTAATAAAATTGATATACTTAGAAATATTAAATTAACACACAAAAATAAAATTAGGATTCAAATTAAAAATTTAGACACATTAAATATTAAAAATTCGATAAAAATTAACTCTAAATTATTAAGAACAAAAATTACAAAAAATTTCAACTTACCGCTGCGGTCCGGAGAAAAGACAGAAGTATGCTTCACTCGATGCGCTGCACTTCACCCCGAAAACCTGAAAAGGAAAAGACAAGGGTCACCGCTGGACGAACAAGCAACCAGTCGTGCAAACGAGTGGTTGTATAATAGATATTACAATCCACCGTTTGCACGACGGAAGCTGAAAACCGCGGTGACGCCAAAGGTTAAAGAAGGTAATCGGGCAACTATAACCACTGGTATAGAATCAGATACGCGTATGATACCAATGTATTGTATAATATAATATAATGGACATCATACGAAGTAGAAGGATAAACGGCAAGAGAAATAACTGGGAAAGTGGCAAGCGACAGCGCAGAAAACTGCATATATAAATAAATAATATAGTTAAAAACGAAAATAGTTAAAATACAAAACAGTAGTATAAGAAGATAAATAATAAAATAAGAATGAACAATAATTTGGCATAATAAAACTAATATCTACTAACCCATTCTACTTAAGAGTAGAACTATAAAAAACTAGAAAATATACTAAAACTATGAAGTATAAAAAGGGCTCTAATAATGTTAGAGGAAAGACAGGACAAACCATAAAAAAAAAAAAAAAAAAAAACCTGAGCAAACCTAACCTGAGCAAACCTAACCGTAGACGTAGACGTAGACGTAGACGTAGACGTAGACGTAGACGTAGACGTAGACGTAGACGTAGACGTAGACGTAGACGTAGACGTAGACGTAGACGTAGACGTAGACGTAGACGTAGACGTAGACGTAGACGTAGACGTAGACGTAGACGTAGACGTAGACGTAGACGTAGACGTAGACGTAGACGTAGACGTAGACGTAGACGTAGACGTAGACGTAGACGTAGACGTAGACGTAGACGTAGACGTAGACGTAGACGTAGACGTAGACGTAGACGTAGACGTAGACGTAGACGTAGACGTAGACGTAGACGTAGACGTAGACGTAGACGTAGACGTAGACGTAGACGTAGACGTAGACGTAGACGTAGACGTAGACGTAGACGTAGACGTAGACGTAGACGTAGACGTAGACGTAGACGTAGACGTAGACGTAGACGTAGACGTAGACGTAGACGTAGACGTAGACGTAGACGTAGACGTAGACGTAGACGTAGACGTAGACGTAGACGTAGACGTAGACGTAGACGTAGACGTAGACGTAGACGTAGACGTAGACGTAGACGTAGACGTAGACGTAGACGTAGACGTAGACGTAGACGTAGACGTAGACGTAGACGTAGACGTAGACGTAGACGTAGACGTAGACGTAGACGTAGACGTAGACGTAGACGTAGACGTAGACGTAGACGTAGACGTAGACGTAGACGTAGACGTAGACGTAGACGTAGACGTAGACGTAGACGTAGACGTAGACGTAGACGTAGACGTAGACGTAGACGTAGACGTAGACGTAGACGTAGACGTAGACGTAGACGTAGACGTAGACGTAGACGTAGACGTAGACGTAGACGTAGACGTAGACGTAGACGTAGACGTAGACGTAGACGTAGACGTAGACGTAGACGTAGACGTAGACGTAGACGTAGACGTAGACGTAGACGTAGACGTAGACGTAGACGTAGACGTAGACGTAGACGTAGACGTAGACGTAGACGTAGACGTAGACGTAGACGTAGACGTAGACGTAGACGTAGACGTAGACGTAGACGTAGACGTAGACGTAGACGTAGACGTAGACGTAGACGTAGACGTAGACGTAGACGTAGACGTAGACGTAGACGTAGACGTAGACGTAGACGTAGACGTAGACGTAGACGTAGACGTAGACGTAGACGTAGACGTAGACGTAGACGTAGACGTAGACGTAGACGTAGACGTAGACGTAGACGTAGACGTAGACGTAGACGTAGACGTAGACGTAGACGTAGACGTAGACGTAGACGTAGACGTAGACGTAGACGTAGACGTAGACGTAGACGTAGACGTAGACGTAGACGTAGACGTAGACGTAGACGTAGACGTAGACGTAGACGTAGACGTAGACGTAGACGTAGACGTAGACGTAGACGTAGACGTAGACGTAGACGTAGACGTAGACGTAGACGTAGACGTAGACGTAGACGTAGACGTAGACGTAGACGTAGACGTAGACGTAGACGTAGACGTAGACGTAGACGTAGACGTAGACGTAGACGTAGACGTAGACGTAGACGTAGACGTAGACGTAGACGTAGACGTAGACGTAGACGTAGACGTAGACGTAGACGTAGACGTAGACGTAGACGTAGACGTAGACGTAGACGTAGACGTAGACGTAGACGTAGACGTAGACGTAGACGTAGACGTAGACGTAGACGTAGACGTAGACGTAGACGTAGACGTAGACGTAGACGTAGACGTAGACGTAGACGTAGACGTAGACGTAGACGTAGACGTAGACGTAGACGTAGACGTAGACGTAGACGTAGACGTAGACGTAGACGTAGACGTAGACGTAGACGTAGACGTAGACGTAGACGTAGACGTAGACGTAGACGTAGACGTAGACGTAGACGTAGACGTAGACGTAGACGTAGACGTAGACGTAGACGTAGACGTAGACGTAGACGTAGACGTAGACGTAGACGTAGACGTAGACGTAGACGTAGACGTAGACGTAGACGTAGACGTAGACGTAGACGTAGACGTAGACGTAGACGTAGACGTAGACGTAGACGTAGACGTAGACGTAGACGTAGACGTAGACGTAGACGTAGACGTAGACGTAGACGTAGACGTAGACGTAGACGTAGACGTAGACGTAGACGTAGACGTAGACGTAGACGTAGACGTAGACGTAGACGTAGACGTAGACGTAGACGTAGACGTAGACGTAGACGTAGACGTAGACGTAGACGTAGACGTAGACGTAGACGTAGACGTAGACGTAGACGTAGACGTAGACGTAGACGTAGACGTAGACGTAGACGTAGACGTAGACGTAGACGTAGACGTAGACGTAGACGTAGACGTAGACGTAGACGTAGACGTAGACGTAGACGTAGACGTAGACGTAGACGTAGACGTAGACGTAGACGTAGACGTAGACGTAGACGTAGACGTAGACGTAGACGTAGACGTAGACGTAGACGTAGACGTAGACGTAGACGTAGACGTAGACGTAGACGATGACGATGACGATGACGATGACGATGACGATGACGATGACGATGACGATGACGATGACGATGACGATGACGATGACGATGACGATGACGATGACGATGACGATGACGATGACGATGACGATGACGATGACGATGACGATGACGATGACGATGACGATGACGATGACGATGACGATGACGATGACGATGACGATGACGATGACGATGACGATGACGATGACGATGACGATGACGATGACGATGACGATGACGATGACGATGACGATGACGATGACGATGACGATGACGATGACGATGACGATGACGATGACGATGACGATGACGATGACGATGACGATGACGATGACGATGACGATGACGATGACGATGACGATGACGATGACGATGACGATGACGATGACGATGACGATGACGATGACGATGACGATGACGATGACGATGACGATGACGATGACGATGACGATGACGATGACGATGACGATGACGATGACGATGACGATGACGATGACGATGACGATGACGATGACGATGACGATGACGATGACGATGACGATGACGATGACGATGACGATGACGATGACGATGACGATGACGATGACGATGACGATGACGATGACGATGACGATGACGATGACGATGACGATGACGATGGATGGATGGATGGATGGATGGATGGATGGATGGATGGATGGATGGATGGATGGATGGATGGATGGATGGATGGATGGATGGATGGATGGATGGATGGATGGATGGATGGATGGATGGATGGATGGATGGATGGATGGATGGATGGATGGATGGATGGATGGATGGATGGATGGATGGATGGATGGATGGATGGATGGATGGATGGATGGATGGATGGATGGATGGATGGATGGATGGATGGATGGATGGATGGATGGATGGATGGATGGATGGATGGATGGATGGATGGATGGATGGATGGATGGATGGATGGATGGATGGATGGATGGATGGATGGATGGATGGATGGATGGATGGATGGATGGATGGATGGATGGATGGATGGATGGATGGATGGATGGATGGATGGATGGATGGATGGATGGATGGATGGATGGATGGATGGATGGATGGATGGATGGATGGATGGATGGATGGATGGATGGATGGATGGATGGATGGATGGATGGATGGATGGATGGATGGATGGATGGATGGATGGATGGATGGATGGATGGATGGATGGATGGATGGATGGATGGATGGATGGATGGATGGATGGATGGATGGATGGATGGATGGATGGATGGATGGATGGATGGATGGATGGATGGATGGATGGATGGATGGATGGATGGATGGATGGATGGATGGATGGATGGATGGATGGATGGATGGATACGCTTGTGCTCTATAATATCTTCTGCGTTGTTGTTAATATCCGGTTAGATTGGCCGCCGTGACCGAAATTAGTCAGGAGGACATTATTTTTACTTCTTCAGACATACAATGGGGGAGATTAGCGGTTGTACACTTTGCTAACAAAATTCTTTGCACGGTTCCCGATAAACTAACCACGCCTATATTTTGCTTCCGCCAATGAGAGCTGATGTAAGGTGTGAAATAGATAAAAATTACTGTTGTGTCATTTTGCATGTCGTCGGCGGTCGACGTATTTGTGATACTATCTCGCTTACGGTGACCTATGCTTAGACAAATAATTTGGACTCTTACATTTATTATAACCTTTATATACATATACAATGTGGAGACGACAATACAATAATGAATGAAAACACTGGCAATTTATAGGAATATTTGAAACTATCAAATAAATCCTAACATCAAAATAAAAAAAATGATTTCTTCAAACAAACTAATTAGAACAGAAATATCAACAAAATAGAACAGCATATTTTGTAAATATTGGTTCACTAACCTGTGATAAGAGCGGCAACAGCGCGGTGTCATATTACGACGAGATCTTTTAGCGCAATTAATGCTGAATAAAAACGATCACACCACACACAGTCACAGTCGCTCTCGCATAATTATTTATCAAATTATTAATCACAATCACTCTATTTGTATTCTAACGTCAAATGTAAAAAGTTAAGTGAATTTTCACAAAAACTACTATTCTACGTTACTTGTCCTGCCCCTATAAAAATAAAGCGTCCAATTTCACACACTATTTATACACTGTCAATTACACATACTGCTATTTCTAATCATATGTAATAATATTTTCATCCAATTCCTTGTAGCCATTTTTAATTTTCTCTAGTACGTAATATCTGTGTACCAACCGGCGCAGGCGTCGTTTCCGTTGTTTGTATCCGACAGACCACAGATGCGCAAAACCGAGGCACGAAGCCTGTATTGGTGCACAGATAAATAAACGCTCTTGTTGCTATGTTCCGCCATTTATTTTCTTAATGTTTATATATTCATTATATGATTTTATTTTAATTTATCATATTATTATTATTTATTTTTTGTATGTATATTTATACACAATTTATGTTCTGGTCAGTATTGAGTCTAGTAGGGAAATAATTAAATTATTAAGGTCGTGGCGGTACGTGACGTCACTAGTTGTAGTTTTAGATTTTATTTTGATTTTTAGTTTTTTATTTTTTATTTAGTACAAGCCCCAACTGTAAATCAGCGCTGCATATATGCAGGAATAAACACAACCTTGCTGTATATGCTACGCGCCTCCACAGAATAAGCAACTCGTTCATGGGACAATGTATACGCTTTTACAATAAACTTCCCAATGATATACGTAATTTAACATTAAAGAAGTTCAAAATTGTAATTAAATCTAAACTTTGTAAAAAAGGATACTATAAAATTTCGGACTATTTAGATGACAAAAACGTTTGGGATTTAGCCGCTCTTTAGCCTTTCCTTTTTTTTTATATAAATTTTTTGCCATTAATTATTATATTATTTACTTCATTATTTTGATATTGTAATGTCGTTTAAATTGAAATTATTTCTTATATGTAACCGCTATACATTGTAAATGTGAGTGAGATCTAGGCTGAGCGCTCTTCATTTTATTAATTCTCACGATAACTGATGCATGCTTGCACTCTGTTGCGACAGGTTAGCTCAAATAGTTATGGCACTTTCTTCAAAAGGCTATTCTACCCTATATTTGTCTCACATAAACCCTTACATCATTACAATCTGTCTGGACTTTAAGATAGACTTTGACTGTTGAGTTTGTTTCGGCGTTTCTTCTCAGGGATAGTCATAGGAAATGCCGACGCCATCTAGTTTAAAAAAGACGTAGATAGATAGATAGAATTGTTTTTATTTCAAATAAACCTAATACAGGCACTTATGAAACGTTATAGGACTCTAGTTGCACGGTTCCAATAAGTTGGTCCTATGGAGAAGAACCGGCAAGAAACTCCATGGATACTCTTTTAAAGTCACTTTTAACAATCTTGCCATGAACATAATGTGGAAAAAGTATGGGAGAACAATGTAGGTTTCGTCAAATAAATACTAAATGCAACTTTAATATAAAGTCTGTTAATAAAAATAAAAGTAAAAAGAATACCCCTACCCTGTGCTCACATTTACAATGGATAGCCATCTGTAACAAGCGTTAGATTATACTATACATGTATATAAAAAAATTGATTATCAAAGATTAGCTTACAATGGCAACTAGCTTACGGATACATCAAACAAAATAATTATATAATAATTTGCAAGTAACATTGATCATCTTTCTAAAATAACAATACCTAGACATGTAACTTTAAATTCCTCTATTGAGGTTGAACTCCATTGTTTCACTGATGCATCGCAGAATGCATATGCTGCATGTTTATATGTAAAATCAGTAAACGATACAGGTAATGCAATTTAATTTACTATGTGCAAAAACAAAGGTAGCACCTATAAAACCTACCACCATACCAAGATTAGAACTGTGTGCTGCATTGTTAGGTGCTCGATTGCATGCAAAGGTAATACAGTCTTTTCGTACTAAAATTACAAAAACAACATTCTGGAGTGATTCCCGAATAGTTTTAGGGTGTATTAAAACTCAACCAAAAACATTAAAGGCTTTCGTTTGCAACAAAATACAGGAAATATGCGATTTAAAAACGCAAAATACATGGCGATACGTACCAACAGACACAAATCCAGCAGACAGCTTCAAGAGGAGTGCAGCCTCAAAACCTGCAAAATGCTAACTTATGGTGGTCAGGACCTCAGTTCTTGCTGCACGGTGAAGATCAGTGGCCTCCCAATGATTTCCCGATGTAGTACTTCCTGAAATTAAAACAAACGTTAGTAAAACACATGTAAACAATACACACATAATACAATTTGATAACTATTCAAACCTGACAAAATTACAAAGAATATTTGCGTACGTACTAAGGTTTATTAAAATCATGAAATCTAATAAAATTAAAGGTTTACTTACCGCAGCTGAGTTACACACTTCACTGGTTACACTGGCTAGGCTAGCTCAGAGAGAATCATTTCCATCAGAAATTGAAATGTTGGAACAAAATAAATCATTACCTTCTAAATCACATGTTTTGTCTCTTAACCGTTTCTTGGATAGCAAAGGCATGTTGAGAGTAGGTGGGCGTATCCAAAATGCTACTCAATGCAATTACGACAAAATACATCCCATACTAATTAATTCAAAACACACTTTTACAAAACTTTTATTTAATAGACAGCACGTCAAGTTACTTCATTGTGGTCCACAGCAATTACTAAGTTCTATACGTGAGCAATTTTGGCCATCGGGTGGACGTGCCCTTGCTAGGAAACCTGTTAATAATTGTGTCATTTGTATAAGAATGCGAGGCAACACAATGCAACCCATAATGGGAAATCTGCCTCAAACTCGCGTCACACCTGCTTCTCCATTTGAGATTTGTGGCGTTGATTTTGCGGGGCCATTTTATATTTCTAGCCGAAAAGGTCGCGGTGCCAAAACTTCTAAATGCTATCTAAGCGTATTCTTATGTTTTCTACCAAATCCTTACATTTGGAGGTCGTAAGTGACCTGAGCACAAATGCATTTATTCTATGCCTACGATGATTTGTGTCAAGGCGAGGTATGCCTAAAATTATATATTGCGACAATGGCACCAACTTTGTGGGATCAAGCAATGAGCTTAAACGTATGCTTAGATCTTGTCGTGAGCCGGTCAGTGAGCTAGCGGCCGGAGATGGCATAGAATTCCGGTTCAGCCCTGCGTACTCTCCGAATTTCGGTGGACTTTTTGAAACGGGTGTTAAATCGGCTAAACACCACTTAAAACGTATCATGGGTAATTCAAGTTTAACATTTGAGGAATTAACAACCCTTTTTTGCCAAATCGAGGATATTTTAAATTCCCGACCCCTAACACCATTGTCAGCCGACCCTTCTGATATCTTACCACTCACGCCTGGTCACTTTTTAATCGGTCGTCCTCTGGCTTCGCTTCCATCGCCTACAACGGAAAAGCTCTCACTAAATAGATATCAACATCTTGAAAAACTACGTCAATCCTTTTGGACCGGTGGACAAAGGACTACCTGTGCGAACTTCAACAGCGTGTCAAATGGCGCACTCGAGGGCGCGACATCAAACTTGATGAACTTGTCATCGTCCAAGATGAACATCTTCCGCCGATGAAGTGGCAGTTGGGTCGCATCACGGAGTAAATACGAAGAGATGTTGTAATTCGATTTCCCTTTGAAACATTGCGTGACATTTTGCGGGGTGAGGGGGTGTTAAATCCCGCCCACTTCTTTATTTTCCATCTGCCGGTCTATAGCTAAACTACTCGCTCGTTCTGTCAATTTTACTTTGTAGTTATATAACTATCTGACGCTAGATGTCACTAAGTGCAAAATGCAACGGGGTCGTACTCAGAATTTTCGTACCAAGGAGTAAATAGTTTTTTTTTTTTTTTTATTAATTTTGCGAACCATCTTGATACATATTTTTTTTTATTGAAATAGAAGTACCATGAAAAAATTTTTAGAATATAAAGGTTTTTGATGAATGACGAATGAAGATTATTAGTTTTTCTCTTATTTTTAAATTACTTATTATGTTAAAAAGACTTATCAAGATTGTTTACAAAGCTAGTACTTTTAGAAAAAAAAAAACTGTTCCCGTTTACGTGACAATCCTTCTTAACCATTAATGTCAAATAAATAAGTAATACCAGACTAAATCAAAAGCCGCATGACGCGAAAGAAGCTTCATACTTAACATGATTTTTTTGATATGGTCAAGTAGGTAAAACTAATTTCAGAGGCAGAATAAATAATAGACAAATTATAACGAAAAAAATTAATAAACTAGGTGGGCTTTAAGTACTTTAAATTAAGTAAACAACAACACCATTTTTTTTTTTTTGAAGGTAGTCAAAGTGTGCACACGTGTTTTAATAGCTCTCATTTAATTTAAGTTTTAAAAATAGTTTATTTATATTTCGTATGCTGCATATGCACTAAGAGTTTTGACAGTCCTCGGATGCACTCACTGCACCTATAAATTCTCTTCTCCCTTTCACCTGACCTGCACAAACACTCAGTATAATATGGACCTATATGCCAAGCTGTCGAGCTGTATGGAGGATCTTTCTGCCACATTCACTTCACGAATGGACGTATATGAAGAGGAGTTGAAGAATGTCAGCAGCAATGAGGCCACCCACAAGACAATTGCTAGCCTCTCTCGGGACTTCATGGAGTTTAAGTGCCTCATATGGAAGACAATGAGCGCATTGAAGACCCAGATGGAGTTACTGACTGTAGGGCTGGATCGTCACGAAATGGCATCTCGCAAGCAGGTTTTGCTCCTCCATGGTCTTCATGAGCTGAAGGACGAAGATCACACAGCCCAGGCTGTGTCAACTCTGACGGACAAGATGAAAATCTCCAACATATCCTCTTCAGACATCACATCCTGCCATCGCCTGGGAGTCAACTCAGGCAAGCCTCGTCCGCTTCTTATAAGGTTCCAGAGTCACAATTTACGTAGTGAGGTATGGCGTAACAAGACTATGTTGAAGGGTTCCGGTCTGGTACTCTCGGAGTTCCTAACAAAGCCACGGCATGAGGTGTTTATGAGCGCTCGTAAACACTTTAGTGTGAAGCAGTGTTGGACCTCTGAGGGGAGGATTGTCATCCTACTTCCGGACAAGTCTCGGCGTAAGATTGACTGTGCGGCTGAACTCCAACAACTTATAGCGCAGTTCCCAGCGGTCACATCATCCAATTCAGTGGGCGAAGCTATAAAGGCAGCACCGTCGCCGATTGGCAATCCAGTTCTGGAGAAAAGATCGCGTAAGCAAGCAAAATGATCGTACCCACAACCATTTTCAATTAATTTTCTTTTTTTTTTTCTCATATGTCGGTCACTCGGTCAGGATATCCTTTTGACATAATAAGATTTGACAGCATTGATCGTTCAGAAACATCATTGGTTGTACTATTTTTATTTGTTGTGTTTACTGATTTGGATATAAGTCTTTTACTCACTTTACTGAACTATTACTGGCGAGTGCATCGAGGATTTATTTTTAATTTTTTTTTTAAATCGCGTTTAACTTTTATATTCTTATTTATTTAAAAATAACTTTTAATATATATATTTTATTTTATTATCTACTAGGTATATTTATTCATTTATGAGTCATGTTAGATAATATGGATGATAGTTTTGTTTCCTGTTCTTCTTCCTGTTCATCTGATGAAAGCTATGCTAGTGCGTTCAGTGATGATTCCGTGCACCTTCGCGACCAACTTTTTTCTGCTTTCTCTTGTTATAGCAAATTCTTCAATGTGGTCCACATAAATGCTCAAAGCGTCCCTGCTCATCATGCCGATTTACTATCCTCGTTCGACCCTGATCTTATACATGCTGTTCTTGTCTCTGAAACTTTCCTCAAACCGGCACTTCCTTCAACACAGTATTCTTTGCCTGGCTATAAGCTTGTGCGTAATGATAGAACAGGCAAGGGAGGCGGAGGGGTGGCCATTTATCTTCGTGGGGATATTAAATACAAAGTTGTCGATCAGTCTCCGAGTAAATATTCGAAATCTGCTGAGCACCTCTTTATTGAAATTACTTTTAACCACACAAAGCTACTTTTATGTGTTTACTATAGCCCTTCCTGTCATATTGATTATTTCTCATCTTTTGAATCTAAACTTGAATATTTTTCTTCCCTATATGACCACACAATTATCCTCGGAGATTTCAATACCTGTCTGATCAAGGATGACGTGCGCAGCCACAAACTCCAATCCCTTGTCTCTTCTGTCAACATGCATATCCTTCAGCTAAACGCTACACACCATGCCCCTCACTGCAATCCTTCACTTCTGGACGTTATTCTTGTTTCTGACCCAAGCAAAGTAGCCACATACGGGCAGCTTTCAGCCTCTTTCTCGTATCATGACCTTCTATTTCTTTCTTACAAAATTCGGCCCCCTAAACGGAAATCAAAATTTCTCCTCCTTCGCAGTTTTAAGAACATTGACCTGGATCGTTTGGGGGACGATGCGGGCAAGATTGATTGGTCTCCTGTTTATGGCTGCAATGACTTGGATACTAAGGTAACTTTATTCAGTTCGATGCTGTTGGAACTTTTTGATAGGCATGCTCCGCTAAGAAAGGTGAGAGTGAAGCATCTTCCGGCTCCATGGTTGTCGGACAGTATTAAAAGCGCGATGTCGAGAAGGGATAAGGCTAAAAGGCGATACAAACGGGATCCAACTGATGAGAACTGGTCTCTATACAAGAAGTTGCGTAATCGTTGCAATCGTATGTGTAGGGATGCTAAAAGACGCCACATCCATGACTCTGTTCAAAACTCCAACACAGCTCAAGTATGGCATTTTCTCAAATCCCTGGGTATTGGCAAAGTCGCTAATGACAGCACACCTGATATGGACCTCAACGCAATTAATGCACATTTTTCCAAATCACCATTCACTCTGGACGATGACGTTAAATCTTTCACACTTAACAATCTCTCTAATCTTCCTATGCCACTATGTACTTCATTCTCTTTTCACCCAGTTACAGAGGGGGATATTAAGCAGGCCATCCTATCCATTTCCACGAAAGCGGTGGGTGATGATGGCCTTCAGCTCCAGATGCTTCTTCCTATCCTAAATGTTGTTGCTCCCGTAATTTTACACATCACTAACTATTCCCTTTTTACTGGCTCCTTTCCTTCTGCTTGGAAGAAGGCATATGTTCTGCCTTTACCCAAAGTATCTAACCCCTCTTCAGTATCTCAGTTCCGTCCCATTTCCATACTTCCAATCCTTTCCAAAGTTCTTGAGAGTGTTGTCAACAATCAACTGTCGTATTATCTCTCCTCTAATAGCCTGCTAAGTCCTTACCAATCTGGTTTCCGTCCTGGCCACAGCACTGTTTCGGCTCTGGTTAAAATAACTGACGACATCCGACTGGCCATGGAAAATAGGCTCCTAACAGTTTTGATTTTATTGGACTTTAGCAGTGCCTTTAACTCAGTTGATTTTGACATCCTCTTAGGTATCCTATCCTCACTAAATATATCTCCGTCTGTAATTACTTGGTTTAACTCCTATCTTCGGGGTCGATCGCAGTCGGTTCGCTCGGATGAGGCTTCCTCTGAATGGTGCGATCTGACTGCGGGTGTTCCTCAGGGTGGTGTTCTGTCTCCTATTCTTTTTTCTGTTTTTATTAACGCCATCACTAAGGTATTAGCTTCACACTATCATCTTTATGCAGACGACTTGCAGCTTTACCGCCATTTCAAACTCGAAGAACTTCCTGACGCTATTGATGCCATCAATGATGATCTTAAAAATATCAGTCAGTGGGCTAAAAGTTTCGGACTTTTAGTTAACCCTACCAAATCACAAGCTCTCATTATTGGTGGCAGGTACTTCGTCAACTTGATAAATCACCAGTCTCTCCCTCCAGTTATGTACGACAATGTCGCTATAGCCTATTCTAAGACAGTCAAAAGCTTGGGTGTTTTCCTAGACTGCAACCTGTCTTGGAATGTTCACATTGCAGAAGTAAGCAGGAGAGTGTTCTGCTCGTTTCAGTCTCTAAAACGTCTCCAGAAGTTCTTACCATTTCCAACTAAAGTAACTCTTGCTCAGTCTCTTCTTCTACCTCTTCTGGACTATGCCGATGTCTGCTTTCTCGACGCAACTGAGGAACTCATTGATAAACTCGAACGCCTGCAGAATTTGTGCATCCGCTTCATTTTCGGCCTTCGAAAGTACGACCATGTGTCGGAATTTCGGAAGCGGTTGAGATGGCTGCCTATTCGTCAGCGTCGAGATACTCACATTCTTTCTTTTCTATTTTCTATTCTTCACAATCCTAATTCTCCTGTGTATCTTCGAGATCGTTTTGAATTTCTAGTTCCTAGAGGGAAACCATGTCGCTCCTCTTCTTCACTTCTCCTTTGTATCCCTCTCCACACCTCGAGTCGGTATGATGGTTCATTTACTGTTCGTGCTGCGCGCCTCTGGAATTCCCTTCCTCACGCCGTGCGTGATAGCCCATCGTTAAATGTTTTCAAGAAGAGAATTAAAGAATATTTCCTGTCAACATGACCTAAGTATATGTATATATATGGGTAATATTTATTAGTATATTATATTATATTTTAGGTATGTACTACGTCTATGTATTGTGTGATATACACATATTTGTTTAGTTTATATAGGTACATATGTAGTAATTTGTAGTATTTATTTTATTTTTTATTCATTCTAATGTACACTTAACTGTCCTTCAATATCAAATCTCTCTATCGCTCTAAGGTTTGCTGTAAGAGAACTCATGTCTGAGTTAAGCTCGCCTTTGTACATAAACTTTCCATCTAAAAAAATGTATGTATATATATTTCTTGTGTACAATAAAGAATAATAATAATAATAACACCATACTAGTTGTCTTACGGAGGGAAAGTACTTTAAATAAATTATTGTAGATAGAATATTTAATTTATATTTTTATGTCCAGCGTATTTAATGTTTTAAGTACTTTCCATTTATGAGACAGCCGCGGGACATTCGTTAAAATAATTGTATTCTAATTACGGCCCTGTGTTTTTGTTATATTTATGTTTGTTGTTCATAGTTGACGATAGATGAACTGGTTGAACGTAGACGTATTTTTGGACGCGTTAACTAACTCAATAAATTCAATACCATCAAGTAAACACACCATTCTTCTGGGAGACTTTAACATCAACTTTCTTAATAAGACCGATCCGAAGACCATTAAATTAACCACGTTTCTTAATTGCTTTAACTTAAGTCAACAGGTGCCATCAGCTACCCATTTTTTAACAAATACGGAGACCCTCATAGACCTGATATGTACAGACGCGAGAGTAAAAGATCTTTTGGTGGACCCGATAGACGCACTTGGAGCACATGCATTTATCTCAACTACTTTTTATTTTAAAAGAGAAAAAGTTTTGCCGAGGGTCATAACGAGCAGAAATCTCACAAAAATACCAAATGAGAAGTTTCAACAGGATATGGTTTCAATTGACTGGAGTGCTGCGAGTTCGTCATGTGATGTCAATGTTATGATAGCCGATCTCAACAACAATATAACCACACTGTTTGATATGTACTATCCTCGTAAGACTCGTATAATAAAAGATCAGTCATATCCTTGGGTTACTGATAACATCAAATTGATGATGAATTTACGTAATCAAGCCCATGTTCAATTTAAGCGTACCAAATCCGAAAGTAAAAGAATATATTTTTTGGAGTTAAGGGGTCTGGTCAATAAATCTCTATATTATGAAAAAGTTGCCTATTTTAAGTACAATATAAATAATAAAATTAAAAGCCCTAACATTCTATGGAAAAACCTAAAGAATACTTTGCTACCTCCTAAGAACGAGACGGAATTGCCCTCGCATTTTAGTGATCCGAATAAAATAAACACGAAGTTCTTAGATGTTCCGGGTAATACAGTCTTGCCATTATCCTATTTAACCTACTATGAGTTCAATAGACATGGTGATGGCATATTTTCTATTAAGACGGTTGACAAATCCGATATTCTCAAAATATTATCTCAAATTAAATCAAATGCAGAAGGATACGATCATATTTCTTTAAATATGTTTATCCTTACTCTTCCTCAAACTTTAGATATCCTTACTTCTATTATAAATAATTCTATTTTAACATCAACTTTTCCCGACCTCTGGAAAATAGCTATAGTGCGTCCAATTCCTAAAAAAGCCAACCCTACTGAAATAAATGATTTAAGACCTATAAGTCTTTTACCGTTTTTATCGAAAGTACTAGAAAAGGTAGTTAATGCTCAATTATCTAAATACCTTGAGGATAGTGACATTCTTCCAGAGGCCCAGTCAGGTTTCAGGAGGGGCCGTAGCACAGCGACGGCTCTATTGGATGTAACGGATAATATATTGTCAGCTCAAGATGAAGGGTTGTGTACTTTGTTAGTCCTGCTGGACTTCTCTAGGGCATTTGACGCAATAAATTTGTCTCTTTTGGTCTCAAAAATGGCCTACTATGGATTTGATACATCCACAATAAAATGGTTTAATAGTTATCTCAGCAACCGTACTCAACTTGTTGAAATTCGTGATATAAAAGGCTCAACTACTTCATCAGACGTGGCCCCCGTGGTTAAAGGCGTTCCTCAAGGATCGATATTGGGACCTACGTTATTTATTTTATATAGCGCTGATATTATCCGTAGCATAGAAAATTGTAAATACCATATCTACGCAGACGACTTACAAATATACCTTTCTTTTAAACCTGAACATTATCACACAGCGGTAAAAGCTATTAACGAAGACCTGGAAAGGATTGTAAATTGGTCTGAACAAAATTCGCTACTGCTTAACCCAGCCAAAACAAAGTGTATGTTGTTCGGAACTAAACTTCAGTTAGAAAAATTAATGCCGGTACACGAGGACGTCACTATTAAAGGACAACACATTGAATATGTGACTGAAGCGCGAAACCTGGGTTTGATTATGGACCAAGGCCTTCATTTTGAGACACACGTTTCAAACTGTGTCAAAAATTGTTTCTACCGTTTAAAGGTTTTATATAAAATGCGTCCATATCTAAGCGAGGAATTGCGTGTGCAGCTAGTAGAAAGTTTGGTGTTATCAAAGTTAAATTACGCAGATACTGTTATAGGACCCAGACTCTTGGCGCGAACCGAAAGACTACTTCAAAGAGTTCAGAATGCCTGTGCACGTTTTTGTTTCACTGTACCACCAAGGAGCCACGTTACACCTTTCCTTAACAAACACAACATATTGAAAATGAAATCACGTCGAAAATTGCACCTGGCTTGTCTCCTTTTCGGCGTTGTTAAGAATAAGTGCCCGTCATACCTGCACTCTAAGATATCGTGGGTAAATAGTCACCGGCAGCGCGAGGGTAGACGTTGTGCTCAGCAACTGGCCATACCGCAACACGGTACCGCAGCCTTTCGGGGAAGCTTTCGATATGCGGCGTCCAAGTGTTGGAACAACATACCTCCTCCGATTAGGGACCTGAGGAATATAGAAACATTTAGAAATAAACTTAAGTTATTTATTCTTACCTCTCAAATTGAATATAATACTATTAATATTGACAAATCATTTATCTAATTAATTTTCTGAATTTTCTTTATTATGATCAATTTTTAAATTATTATGATCAGTTATTTAATTTTTATTTCAATTTCTAATTAACTTGTTAATTTTATAATATACTTTGGTACACAATTTTATAAAAATATAAAGTACAACAACTTACCGACATGGTCGCAGTATGGCGGCATAGTTGTGAGTGTTCTCGCATAAACACCAGTTTCGAGGATATTTTACTGTGATTGTTAAGTAATAATTTCAATATTCACAATTAATATTATCAATTTGTTGGCAAGCATTCCAAATTTCGTTATTGAAAGTTGTTTAGGGAACACAGACTGGCGGCCAACTAAAAAGTGAAGTTTTGGTGGGTTGGTCTGATTTTTTGTAATCCTGTCATGTCCACAGGAAGTGCTTATTTGGGCAAATAAAATAAAAATATGCTGGAGGGTGATTGCTACACTTCTTTTATAGCTTTTATTTATCTTAATATTCCCTCTATTATTTATCTAAATATTTACCATATATTATTAATTATATCATTTATTAAAATTTATATATTGCCTTCGTCCGTGTGTCACTGCGGGGGTGCCAACTGAAAATCAGCGCTGGGTGTCAAGCCTAGCACATGCTGAGTTGGTAACCTATTCGGTATGGGTATGCCCGACACCACATTTTATTTCACTAAGTGTGTAGGTATAATTTTTATTATTATTATATATTTTTTTATTTTTGGTTATTTTTAATAATGTTTGTGCTGTCGGTTACGCCGTACGGAATAAATGCTTTTTCTTTCTTTCTTTCTTTCTCTTTCTTTAGATGGCGGCCTGTTTAAAATATGATATAAAATCTACAAAAATAATATTTAAGCTATTAAAGAGTCTTTAGGAATGAATGTTGAACAAATTTCAGTACATATGATTATTAAAATATATTATTCTGAGTTCTATGTACCTAAATATTTTTAGTTCCCATGACACAAAGTGTCGCCATGTAATGTCGGGTAGAGGATTATATTTGGAAACGCCCTCTCTAAGAGATTTTTCTAGAACTATTTTAATAAATTACGCATAAAATTACTTACAAATTAAATGTGATGCCATCCATAGCATCAGAACGTCTATCCGAGTAGTTTTTACAAGATAAAACACAACACTTCATTCTATTATTTCTTCTAGCGCGAATATACCGTAAAATGGGAAAGTTTACAAAGTTGTGCACAGGACGAACGCCAACAATACACTGACTAAGGCCACGCCTACGCGATGACGTCAGGGCCTAGTTGGAGTCACAGTGCACAGTTGCTTAGGCCATCTCCTCTTTGTATTTACTCCGTGGGTCGCATTGAACAAATGTATCCAGGCCCTGATGGCGTATGCAGAGTTGTGGACGTCCGGACAAGCAAGGGCTTATTAAGAAGAGCAGTCTCCAGATTGTGTCCTCTTTCAAGGGGCGGGACGATGTTTACTACAACATTTACAATTATCAATACGGCCCTGCCGCACATCCCTGTATGCAGGGGGCGCGGAGCGCGCGGGGCGAGGTGGCGCGCGGCGGATCGACGCGGGCGTCGAAGGAGACTAAATTAGACACAGCGGCAGGCGTACGTCCGTTTGCTCGTAAAAAATAATATTGTAAACACCAACAAAATAATTAAAATCCCTAAAAACAGTGAAGCAAGCAATTTAATTTACGTCTAAAGGACCTAGCTACAACAATAGTTTCCTAAAGTAGCTGTTTATTTTTCATGAATCTAGAGTTCTGCTCTAGATGTCTCAGATGTATCAAACATAATTTTATTTTTTCCATTTCCATTCTGATTTAATGGTCTAGTGGTCGCAAGCGCGACTCCTGAGCGTGAGGTTCTAGCTTCGATTCCCGGGTCGCGGAAATTGTTATTGGGTTTTTCTGTATTTTTCTGTATTTTCTGTATTTCGGCGAAATGTGGGTGCACAATAGTAGATACACCTTTGTCTAACCTTTCGAGGATACAGGCGTGATGCTTGCTATGTTATGTTATGTTTTTCCATAAAGTGTAATTTATTATCCAGTAGGTACAGCGATTAGCTATTAATATAAATAAAACTAGCAAAGTTAACCGATCACTCTGTCTTCTCCCAATTTATTACGAATAAATAAGCGAACTGGATTTAATACGTATGGATAATACTTTCTCGCTCGCACACCGACTATCTGTTTCATTCATAGCAAGCGAAAACCACGCCCTCTTAAAACCAATTTTGTGCAACATACTTCCCGCCAAACTTTTGTTAGAAAATGTTATATACGGGACTCATTAAAATATATCGAGTGATCCCAAGCTCGGAAGTTTCATTCCCTAACTCTTTACCGTTGAGGAGTACTATGACATCCATCATCAGCTCAGCATCATTAAATAATGATTTTCATACGCCAACTCCTGACTCATTAACCTTTGATATGCGGAAACACTGATCAGTGCTAATGTCACCTTCGACACTTTTACACGATTTTGATATTAAATGCTTTATTAAAGCGTTTCATTTTGGAATCGTGTAAAGGTGTTCGTTAAATCGTATAATATCCGCATACCGCATACCAAAGGTTAAGAAAAAAAGCTCAAACACGCTATTTGTCCTACAATATTTGAGAGTATCCCTCGATTTCCCTAGGATCCCATTATCAGATCCTGACTTGGTGATAATGGGACCAAATGGGAAGCATACTCTTTCAAACAAAAAAAGAATTTTTAAAGTCGGTCCATAATTGACGGAATAATCAAGTAACAAACATAAAAAAAAATTGAGAACGAATTGAGAACCTCCTCTTTTTTTGAAGTCGGTTAAAAAGTGAAACTTTGCCCATAGTATCATATTTTTGCTTCTTGTCTTGCAACTAGATAACAGAACATACATATAGCATAGCATCACGCCTGTATTCCCTGAAGGCTTAGGAACAGATGTAAGTACCATTGCACACCCACATTTCGCCGATGCCGTTATTGAGAACCATGTAACAGGAGGCGAGCTTATTACCGTCTACCGTGCTCATTTCCAGACTCCGTGATGCTGCTGAGAATTTCCATACAGAAAACCCCATTAATATTTTGCCCGACCCAGGAATCGAACCCAGGACCTTACGCTCAACAATTGCGCTGGCGACCAGTAAACTAATGAGGCAATCAGACTGCCTCAACTAGATAATCTGTACTTTTTGCGTTAATGATAAATTATTTATTGTTTTACCCGCATTTATTGTCCTTAGAAAGAATTGAGGCGGGAAATCCCTCCAGCCCTAATTCTTTCACATTTAATGGAACAAGAAGAGTAAAGCTACTCTTCTCAGTACACGAGAGAGTAAGTCAGTGCACGTAATTAAAGGAGACGGGGATTTCTGGGCCTGATTGTAATAAGTTGAGATATAGTTTAAAAAAAGCGTTATATTTTTCTATATCAAAATATAAAAAATTAGCCCAATTCACAATCTGGAAGAAGAGAAATCTTAAAAATAAGTTTATCTCACGGATAAAATAGGGTATCAATTATTTTAATCGATTAATGTGAATGGGTTTAAACAATGAAACATAAAAACGACTTACACCAGATGATTGATTCAATCAAAGTAATTATATACATTTTAATTAACATAGTGTCAACAGTTTAAAAAAATAAAATATTGACATAATAAAAAGAAATCTTAAAATCGATTTTCGTTGCCAAATCGATTTATTACTTATGTTTGTGAAGTGTATTTTTAATCTGTGCTGAGAGTGACAGCTCCTGCCTGACTCTCAATCTATGATCGCTCGTCTCCTTAGACAAAGGATAAACTAGACCTGACATGGTAATAATAATACCGAGAGTGAACGAGATATAATAACGCTCGAAACCCTAAGAGTGAGAAAGACAGACGTCATATTTTTTGTCACTTTCTGCGTATCACCATTTGTTTGTTTGGCCTCAACTTGTTTGTGCCCAACAAAGTTGACGTTTCTCAGATTTTATGAAAATAAGTAGTCATTTGGATAAGAAAACTGTGATTAACTTGTTTCTTTAAAGTGTTTACGTGAAGTGACGTGTGGTAAAAATGGTACATTGTAGTGTTATTGGCTGTAAAAGCCGTAGTGAGCGTAAAGAGGAAAACATAACCTTTCACTCGTAAGTGCTAGATTTACGTCATTATTTAGTTATATGCTTAGACGAACTTGATAAATATGAATTATGTATATTAAATAACTGCCATAAATACAGCCAGTATGTGTAAAATAGCAAATATAAAATTTTAATATTCGATGAATACCCGCCCAAATTTAGAAGTCGTATAGGTCAACTCGTATTCCGATGACATTAGGGTAATGCGTCCATTATTAAATGTGTTTTGTATTTAGCTGGATAATACACTTTTTAGTGATACCAGATTTTACTTATTAAAATTACCCCTTATCTTGGGTAACTTGGGTGTCAACAATTTCTTACCGGTCTTAGTTATAGTCATAAGTAGCCGATTTATTTATTTATATTCTTTAATCCTGATTATGTTTCAAATATATATCATAACTATAAACTGTATATTATGTTCGTTAAAATTATTATAGTTTTTTTTTTTAATCTAGCTTTCTAAAATATCCAGATGTGCGTAAATCGTGGATAAAAATATAATCGCATCTGCTCCAGACATTTTGTTGAGAACTGTTTTAGGAAGACCCTTCTCAAGGTTTACCTAAATTCATTCTCAGTCCCAACCCTAAATGTGCACGTACGTACTTTTTTTAACCTCTACTGTCCCTCTTCTCTGCAAAGGCCTTCCCCAATGCTTTCGAAGTAGTTTTTTTTGCCACAACTCATTAATTTTATTTATAATTTAAAAAATATAAATAGTTTTGATAGAGTTATAATTTGAAAAATACAATATGTAATGATATTGATTTCAGAATCCTACGCTTTGTGATAACAAATCTACCGTACACTATCAGGAGGAAATTCCAGTAGCACTATCAGTGATATATTGGGAGAGAGCACAAATTTTTCAAAAATCAGAAATGGACTGTGAGATAAATTCTGTAAGTTGTAACAAGTTTTATTTTATTAATATGTTACAAACTCATAATAATGTTTGTTCTTGAACCGCTGTCTTAAAATACGTTTTATTTATTTTCAGCATAAAGATACTTTTTCAATTTCTCCGAGTAGTGAAACATTTATTCCTCAAAAAAAGAAAATGGCGAAAAAATTGAAGCTAGAGACTCTTCTAGCTAATCAACGAAAAAAGATATTAGCTGTGTTGAGATCTAGAAATGGACGACTACATAAAAAAAATGCAGAACTGTTAATCATCATTGAAAAGTTGCAATCGAAATTTTACATCTTTATTACGTCATTACATGTTTTTTTAGTTGACTGTATATAATACTTCAATGGTTATAGAATACAAAATGCTTGATGAAACATGAAAAGATTATTTTTATTTAATTGTATCATTTACGTTTTTCTAGTTTTCAGCGCAAAGTATACCTACTGTGTCCTGGGGTGTGGTTAAATGTAATAATTTTAATTTTTATGGTTTCTGAATAATTTAGTGTAATTGGTTCGTCACATTAAATTATACAGAGACCATAAAAAATAAAATTTATACCTACAAACTAATTAAAAACAAAAAGGGAATAAACCTTTTCTTAAAAGAATCCATAGATAGATAAAGTTTAAATTTACAGATATGGGTAAAATCTTAAACCTCTGGTAACACCGCGTACGCGATGTACTTTATATCTGTCCCTTACGGGTGTACGCGAATGTCAGATCTATAGTAATTCTCTATCTTAGCTCGTCTCATATCCAAAGACTACAATAGTATACTGGAAATAGACTGGCAACTCGAGTATTATCAATGCTTAAAGGAGTGGCGCTCTCTGGCCGCCAGATAGGGTAAACTACTCCATAACATATAGCTATACGTAGGTATACAGCTATCTATAGAATGCTACATTTACGTAGCTATAGCTATACGACTATAGAATACTATATTTACGTAGGTATTGCTATCGTTATATGATGTATGATTATATTATTTTATTGTTCTTTTGGCACTAAAGCAAGAAAATTTGTTACACATCTTATTAATAATGTAAATTAATGCATCTCAAAGTATAATTATAAATGTAACATAAGAATGTTTGTGCAGATAAAATAACACATTACTATTAATAAGAAACAGCAAATAATGTAACAAATTCTTTGTTTTAACTAGAGGAAAATTCAGGACATCCTAAATAAATAACACATTCAACATGTACATCCACATGCGAAACAATTTAAGCAAAACAAAATCGACACGAGCAGAAAACACTCGCGCGCAGCCATTTGCAATTAAGTGATTTTAGTGATGCCATTACGAAATTAGAATCTTATCATACTTTGAAAAGGCATCGGAATTAATCAACGAATTCTTTATTTTAAGGCAACTGAGCATATTCATTAATCAATTCTTTTAATTTCTGATGTACATATTATAGATTCAATGATTAAAAATTTTATTAGTGTAATTTATTTTTGGGTAAACTTCCAGCATAAAAATAATATATTTTAGTATTGCAACACTTAACATTTTCACGATTTTGTTTTGGGTATCTGACTTCTAGATGGCGCTATTTTGATTTAAAAAGGGGTTTGTTCTAAGTTGCCATAGCCAAAGACTACAATAGTATACTGGAAATAGACTGGCAACTCGAGTATTATCAATGCTTAAAGGAGTGGCGCTCTCTGGCCGCCAGATAGGGTAAACTTCTCCATGACATATAGCTATACGTAGGTATACAGCTATCTATAGAATGCTACATTTACGTAGCTATAGCTATACGACTATAGAATACTATATTTACGTAGGAATTGCTATCTTTATATGATGTATGATTATATCATTTTATTGTTCTTGTGGCGCTAAAGCAAGAAAATTTGTTACACATCTTATTAATAATGTAAATGAATGCATCTCAAAGTATAATTATTTATGTAACTTAAGAATGTTTGTGTAGATAAAATAACACATCACTATTAATAAGAAACAGTAAATAATGTAACAAATTCTTTGTTTTAACTAGAGGAAAATTCAGGACATCGTAAATAAATAATACACTCAACGTGGATGTACATGCGAAACAACTAAGGCAAAACAAAACCGACACGAGTAGAAAACACTCGCGCGCAGCCATTTGCAATTAAGTGATTTAGTGTTGCTATTACGAAATTAGAACCTTATCAAACTTTGAAAATGCATCGGAATTATTCAACGAATTCTTTATTTTTAAGCAACTGAGCATATTCATAAGCTATAATAAATAAATCCTTTTAATTTCTGATGTAGCTATATTAGAATTAATAATTTAAAAAAATATTGCTATAATTTCTTTTAGCGTAAATTTCCAGCATAGAAATAATATATTTAAGTATTGCAACACTTAACATTTTCTCGATTTTTTTAAGTGTATCTGACGGCTAGATGGAGCTATTTTGATTTAAAAAGGGGTTTGTTCTAAGTTGCCATAGCATGGCCATAGCATGCTCATATCGTTTAGTGCGTGTGCGTTTTGAGCGTGTTTCCCATTGTTTTATTGATATATACCTCGACCACTGCTTTCTTTCTACGGACTTCTGATCGTGCTTAACTTGTACGACCCTTACTATCCTACCGGACACGGATAATCTTGTTTACTCGTCTGACTTTGGCTCGTTATTTTGGATTTTACGCCCTGCTATCGATTGGATATTGACGCCATGGATCTCTGTGTGAATTGTGATATAGCAACTAGTAGCTGTAATACACTAGGCCGACGAGCCTTGGATAATGAAACGACACTGTCACTGATTCTTAAATGGCGTGCACAACCTGTAAGTACACTAAGTACTCACTTTTTGTTTGTTAGCTACCCAGCGTCTACTACGCTGGCCTACTGGTTTCTTCCTATGTTTTCCATAACCGTTATGCAGGGGCTACACTAACGATTTAGGTCGTTAGTTAACGCGTTATTGGATACTAAATATTAGTCTTTAGAGGTGGAATTTCTAAAAATCCTTTCTTAGTGGCGGCTTCGTTATGAATATTTTACAGTAATCATGATTAGCTGGCATTTAAAACTTTTCCCATCTTTCAGGTAAACAGCAGTGACCACGTTTGCCAAGCTTGTTGAGATTTGGCTCAAGAACCATCTGTTGATAAACCACAACAACTTGGCCACCGTAGTGTTTGTCTCCGCTGTGGTCTTTCTCTTGCATCACAAGCCAGCTTGTTATACAAGAGTGGATTATGCGTCGAACTGTAAGTTGAATCAGTTTACATGTTATTTATACTACTTTTACAGCTAGCCAAACAATTTTATAAATACTTATAGGATTATCAAAAAAAAAAAAAAAATCAAAATACCTTTATTTTCAGGCTACATTGGCCCATAGATATATACCTTACAGACTACCATATATATTATTATATACAAAACTTGTTAGTATATAGAACCTTAAATCTATGTTAGTATCACTTCCAATGCACTATGTCACTGTGCGCTCGGGTGGCACTTGCCCGCGGAAGCGACGGAACACCACGTCCTGTGGCCAGAAGTTCTCATCCAACACGAGGTGCAGAATACACGTTGGCACTCGCACCACGAACGCCTTGAAGTTGGCGTTATGGCGCGACTCCAGCAGCTGCACTCTCGGGGCGTACTTCAACTTCTGACGCACGTACTCTACAATGTCCTCCGCCTTAGTGGTGTAGTGTAGGCGGGAGATGTACACCGGGGTGTTCGGCATTGCAGCGCGTATTTTCATGTTGGGCTCCGCCGGAGCCGTGCCGCAGCGATTCTTGTTTGTTCGCTGACGGCGCTTCCTCCTTTGCACCGTCACGAACCCATCATCGTCAGCCCGATTCGGTTCCTTTACGGGCACGGGCTTCTTAGTAGCACCGATTGTGCTCCTGGCGACGCCGGCGTAATCTCGATGAACACCTTGATGTTTCGTCGAGACTGCAGAATCAAGCTGCTTGTCTAGCGGTCGAGCGGCTGTGACGGGAGGTCCCGCAGGGACGGGAGCGGGGCAGCGGGGCGCGCGAGGCGCGCACTGTGCCGGCTCAGCATTCGGCGGTGAAAGCGGCGATGATGACAAAACTGCTGACGTGAAACTTGCACTCGATACATCGAGGCACGCTCCGCGCCGCATGTTTACGTTCGATGCACCCGCCGGTGACCCAGTTACCGTTGCCGATTTACGCAACTCATTGAGTTCGCTGCGCAAATCGGCGACAGTAATTTGGGATGCATCTAACTTCCTCTGCACATCCGCAAGACTTGCCTTTAGAAAGACGATGTCTTTCAACAGGCTTGTGACGTCGACGTGGTCGAAGGTGACGGGCGGAAGCTTATTCAGATTCTTCGCCACAAACGTTGGCACGTCGTCCGGATCGGTCTCCTTTAGTAGCGTGATGATGTCCTGGATGCTCTTCTTTGTCCCGTTACGCCGGCGGGACACCATCTGGTCGCACTTGTTGAGCAACCGGTACAGCAACTGCTTGGAAGCAGCGACGTCATCCTCGCTGAAGTTTGTCGCGCAGATCTGGACAGCGGACACCTCGTCCATCACGTCCAGTTTCTGCTGCAGGAACGCCAGCAGTTCATTCGCCACAAGTTGTTCACTCATGGCGATTAAAAAGACTAGCAACGGCTTACGCCGCGCTTAAACGATTTGTATTAAATAAATTACACGCGTCAGCAGCACGACTGCATCGAATCGCAGCTAGTACGAGACTGATTATGTATGTTTGTTGTAGGTAGGAGTAGCAAGTTGCATATGCCACAGTTGTTGGGTGGCTGCAGACAGAGCTGCTATCCATATGGTGTCAGGCCCATCAATTTCTTCCCAAAGAAGTTCCCATGAAGATGTACAGCCACAAGCACAAGATCTTCCTACTGAACCTTCAAATGAAGAAGTTCAAATGAAGGGGATGTATCCAGTCCCCACATATAAGCCGCACAACTTATTTTGTTTACATTTTAGTCGACAGCTCTCAGAGAGGCAGGAAAGCAATACTTAAACATTATTGTAACTGCATCGTAGGCAAACAAACTGTAGGCTGCTGTGCACATGGGATGTCTATAATATTGTACCTTAGTTGGGCTAGGTACCAAGATAATATAGTACCACCTGCACAGTTCTTAGATGATATTCTAATTATAATTGAAGATGAATAAAAGATAATTTGAAAAAGGTATTTTTATTTTATACATCGCCTCCTAACCTTCCCCATCTTTTAATCTATTTGTGTTTTCTATTATCCTCCCACTCAACACAATACAATAAATACTACAATTAATATAATAAACAACTGAATTATTAAAACAAAATAGTAATCGCACTTTAAAAATCAGCTGTTTAGTATAGGTTGTTGCCAACTTGTTGCATAACCTCACTTTTACTAAATCTCTTATAACTCTACTCTCAGATTGCCAAAATCTGCAGAATTTTCAGTGATGGTTTGATAATATATAAGCTATTAATTGACACTACTTTCATCTTATTACATTCAGGCCCAAGAATGTATGAAAGCGTATCAGTCTCCTTTCTTTTCTTTTTTTTTTTTGTAAATTTTCGGTAATTTATTTTAGAATACGGCAATTTTTACAGTGGTGAACGGTATCCCAAAATCTAGGCGGCGGCAACACTGGCAGTATATGGTATATCTGACAAATCGCACCCTCAGAATGAAAATGACCTAAGTCAATAATGTAATTTGTGGGAAATGAGCAAGAAAGTCTTCAAAAATTTATGCTTTTTAAGATCAGTTTATATTGTACATGAATTTTGAGTTAGATCACTTTCATTCTAAGAGTGCGAAATGACTATATGTATCACTGTTTTCCCTTACACACATTACTATTTTAAAATAGGCATGTCAATTACTTAAGATTTTAACAACAAATATAAAAATAAATATAAATAAATAACACATTTTTTTATATTAATATCAGACTGAGCCACAGCGAAGCTTGGCCAGGTTTAGCTAGTATTATTATAATCCAAATTATTTGAAAATCATCGCAAACGAAACCGTCACAGTATATTTATTTTTTACCGCTATAGGTGAGGTCCGGTTAAGGACGGCAGTACAAGGGAAAACTTGATCTCACAAAACTATCACAACTTATTTAATGAATATAGAAACTTAAATGATACTAAAGCAACTACAATAAAATAAGCAATAAACAAATGCGAACACAAATCCGGTGAACGAGCAGCTCCTGCTGCTGAAACTAGTCTTATGATTGTGAGGCCCTCTATTCAGAAAATAGATCATACTTAAATAAGAATAGCAAATATGTGACAATACACGAAATAAATATAAAACATACTGAACATATAAATTGCAAATGATGTCGATTTGAACTTAGACGTGTAGTATACGAGATACAATTCTCAGCTCTGCTTACGGTTTGGTCTACGACAAAGTCTTTGATAAAGTATAACATTTCCTTAGTTCTCGTTTCATCTAAGTCTGAACAAAAGGTATATTGCCTAAATTCTTGAGATCGATTTGAACTTAGAGGTGTATACGAAATACGCATCTGAGGCTTGTTAACGCTTTCGTCTTCGATATAGCCTTTGATAAGGTCTAACATTTCCTCAGTACTCATTACCTCTAAGTTTTGATGACGGGCATATTGCCTAAATTGATCACAAAGCACGGAATTTAACTTGGAGCTATCAATGTTTTTCACAATATTGAGAGCTAAAGCAGTAAAGTCTTTGCATCCGTCAAAGGTATACCGGTGCGGTTCAAAACACCAGCCGACTAGAAACAATTCTACCGTTTTTAAAAAACTTATAAAGTCATCCACGTTATACTTATTTATATTACTTTCGAGTATGGGAAAAAATACGAACTTGAAATCGGATATAGTTTTTGAGGTTAACGACCAATATAATATATCCTTTATTTTTAAGATATTAACCATGTCACGCTCAAAAAACTGTTTTTTTGAATAATATTTTGCCTGATCCATGAACAAATTGAATATTACTTTACCATTTTCTTTGAATGCTCTCACTAATTCTTTGTCAATATTTATTTTATAATCAATATGTTTCAGAATTCTTGAAGTACAAGAAATAAACTTCACGTTAAATATAAAATCTAAAGCTAACTTTTGCTTTTCTCTGCAATTATGGCTTGTTAATGAATCGCATATATGTTCAGCTGCAAAGTATTCAGCGAATGTCATGTGTGTGAAGATGGGCATATTATTGTGTGTGCCACATATGAAGCCCGTCTTCTCTCGTCCCTCTTTTATTATTTGTATTCTGTCCTTGATTTCATTCAATTCTGTGTTGCTAAACAATGCATGTCTATCTTGATGAAAAAGAACATAAGCGGCTAGTTTCTTATGCTGAAGTTGAAAATCTGCGCGCTCTTTGTCTAAAGTAATTTTATTATCGGGATAATCGATGTCCATTTTGTTTTTCTCTTGAAAGCGAATTTTTTTGAATATTGTTTCTATATATAGTTCGTAAAAGGTAAAAGTGTTGACTTTAAAATTCCATTTTTCAGTCTTTTCGTTAACATCTTTTATTTCATTCTGGAAATAATCAGCGATCAAGTATAGATATAAGGGAACACCATCCAAGTCATCGACAGTTTTTAAATGAAGCGCCGCACGAATTCTATTTTTAGCCGGTAAATTATGACTCATATCACTTAACCGAATAAAATTCGATTCACCTTCATCGAACAACTTATCTTCATATCTCAAATACTCGCTTGCACTATGATATATTTGTTTTAATTGTGAATGCATATTTTTGGAAGAGTCATTTGGTAATTCTGACATATATTTGATAAAATTTTTAACATTGTCACGCTGACCCTCATCCAGTTCTTTTAATATTAAATTGGATTCCCAAAACAGAAGCAAAAATTTTTTTATATCCTCGTTGGAAAAACAATCTATTTCGTAAGATTCCCCGAATTTATTTTCTAATCTATATTTTAATTCGCCATACCCCCTACTACCGATCCATATTTTATGTTTTCGAGGATGCTTCTTGATAATATTTATACATTCAGTTACGTCATTCTCATAATGCGGACAGATTTCGTCGAAGCCATCAAATAAAAATATAATTTTTTGCGTATTATAATAATGTAGGAAGATATTCAACTCAAACAATCCCCACTGGTCGGCGTTACACTCTTTTAAATATACAACTCCGTTTGATTCTTCCAGAGCAAAAGATACTTTAAAACCTTCGCCAAGTTTCTCGTTAAGTATGACACGACACATGAAGTTTACAGCTTCCAATGACCCGATTACTGTTTTATTTTCCCTCCACTTACCGAATACTCTCGAATATTCCAATAAGTTTATCCTTACTATCCAAACTTTTGGATCGACCTCCTTAGTTTTGAGTGATAAGTGAGTAAGTAGAGTTGACTTGCCCATCCCCGGTAATGCAGTTATAAGTACAATATCATCTTCTATATCATTTAATGTTTCTATAATTTTAGCGAAATATTTGTGCGCCTTCGCGACATATCTTTCAATAAACAAATATTTTATTTTCTCATATTTTGAATCGCCAATTGATTTTCCAACTTCAATTACTTCTTTACTGATGATCTTATTCAATATATCTCCTTTTACCAATAGCATTGATTCTTCGTCCACTATCCAGTCTAACCTTACTTCATTGCCTTGGAATATCACCCTTCCGTTTTTTAAGATACTCTTCTGAGATTCGTCGCTCATGTCAATAAGATTATTTCTGGTATCGTATATTACATTATCTGTATCTGTAAAATATTCCTTTATTTTATTAACTGAAGTACTGTTTATAATTATTATTGTATTTTTGTTATAAATAGCTTTTGCAATGTTTTCAAATTTCAATGTACACTTTATTTCATCACATACTAAAATCAGTATATTTTCTTTATCTGTATTCGTTAATTCAACACATAATGCTTTTAGATCGTTCATTGGTAGACTTAAGATGTACTTTAAGTCTAACACGACATGTTTTTTTTGTTTCAAATATTGTACCACCTTAAGAACAGTAAGCACGATGCTCTCTGCAACTATAATAGTTCTTGAAAGCTGATCCTGCAATGTCAAGGACTTCACGGCGTCTTCATTGAATGTATAATCATTTTTATTAATTGTATGCATGTAGATTACATTTAATACGCTCATCAGCGGGTCTTTGATAATATTCTTTATAGCATTCATAAATATTTCATTTCCCTTCGTGAGATGCGGCGCTTGTGTAGGCATCATCCACCATTTTTTAATTTCGTCATGATATTTTAGAAATATGGCGTCAGTTCGGACCTGATAGTTGTGAACGTTATTGCACTGATTATCTTCTATATCTCTTTTTAAAATTTCTTCTACGCCGCTTTCATCAGCTTGCTTAGTATAAAATAACAGTTTGTTTAAAAAATCTCTCACTAAATGTTCTTCATGTTCACTAGCGTCAAATGAAAGCTTTGGAAACTTTTTAATTTTCACTTTTAATCTGTATTTGTGCAAATTATGAATTTTATTATTCAATTTCTGGAACAGTCTTTTACCTACATCTCGTAGTGATTCACAGTTATCTGTAAACTTCATCAGTTTGGTTTCCTCATCAAAAACTAATATATTTCCGACAGCAGAAGCTATGCCCCCATTCATTTGCAGCATTCCAGTTCCCAAAGATTCATCTATTGTAACAATATTATTAGGTTCTGATTCGCTTAACAACTTCAATATTCGTGATGTTAAATAACTTAATCTCTGATCGATTTTCATATCGTTGCCTCGAACTGTTATATCTCTATTACCAAACGCAGCCGGGACTTTAAACTCTCGAGATGTTAATATTTGTTTTGCGACCTGTTCAATAGTTACTTGCATAGGCGATGACGCAACAGACACTTTGCTCAATACTTGTTTTAAATTATCTGGTTGTGTTTTATTGACGAATTCAAACTGGCCATCTTTATAGTCAATTTTGGTTCCAATCAGTTTGTAAAGTGTATCTTTTAGTAAAATAAGAAATTCCTCGTCGGTTTCAAAGAAGTCTTGTCGAAAGCAGGCGATTCGATAGCCTCCAGATTTAATTTCAGAAACATGGATAACTTTTTGCGCTAAAATAACATGATAGCGCAAGAACAGGGACTCGTCATCGACAAACAAATTTTGTAAATTGCATTTATCAAAGATTAACCTGAGCATCTCTTCAGCCAGGGTGATGATTTCTTCCTGTACAACAATTTTACACAAAGACTGCACATCTTGATTTTTGACAGATTGCTTGGCAGCATCGCCAGTGCGAATCAGAGCATCCAGTTTGCTAGAAAAACTACTTTTAGCTAAAGACTTAGTTGAGTTATTTCCGGCGGTTGTATACAGAACAAAAAAGCATTCTATTTCATCAAATTTGTCTTTAAAGAGCACGTCGTTATTGCTCGGCTCGAACCTGCGCCTTATTTTTAAATAACTATCAAAGTATTTAGCTAAATCATTTTTACTATCAACATTCAGTTTCTCGTTCTCTCTGTGTTTGGCTTGTATGAACACCGCGACTGGTCGGTCGAACCCTTCAATTTTTGCTCTAAAACAAATGTCATCAAATGCCCCTATGTTAGCGACATTTGTGGCTAAATAAAATTCTTCAATACACGCATCATGTATCGCTCTAAAATTGATTAAGCTCAGTAGTTTTGTTTCATACAGCTGTCCGCGGATCCCCGATGTTCCTGTACGCTTCTTGTACATTGTACGGGTCATAGTTTGTCACTTATGATACAGTGGTATCAGCAGGCGACACACACCAGGAGCCGTCAGCCGCGGCACCGCAGTCAGTCCAACGTATTGTAACTGATCATCAGAACCTGCAAGCAATCACACATTATCAAATGGTATCCATGTTCCCCGCACGCTAATTTATGTCGTATTACGTTCACTCGTTACAACCAGTTCACACAACTGTAGACCATATTTTATAGAGCACAATATTCTTACACTCACATCTCTATATATTTTCTAAATATGAGAAAAAACATGTCACTGTTCTGTTTAAATAAAGACCACTACTGGCAGCCGCGAGACCTACGACACCAGAACAACTTGGCATTACCCACTTCTAATCTAACCATTTTTCATTCAGGACCCTATGTAATGTCCATTAAAATATATAATAAAATACCGCAGATATTAAAACTAATTAATAATAATAATAATATACATTACCCGTCAGGACGGCACCGGCAGTCGACAGTCGGCAGTCGGCGGTCGGCAGTCGGAAGTCGGCAGTCGGCAGTCCGCAGTCACAGAGCACGCGCTGCGGCACCGAACTCACAATGCGCAAATCTGAAAACAAACACAAATGTTACGAGTAGATTATATTAGACTAGCAGTGGTTGTATTAGCGCCGCGCTGTACGAGTACTATTGTTGTTATGAAATAAAATACAATATGCCCGATATGCTAGAAGAGCCAGCTTGCTCCGGTCGGTCGGCGGCACCACTGCCACTAGCCACCACTGCCACCAGCCACCACTGCCACCAGCCACCACTGCCACCAGCCATCACTGCCACCAGCCACCACTGCCGACCACTGCTGCACCGGCGTGGCTCGGCCGAGACCTCTCTCTGCCGACTATAGTATCGCTTGAGTAGACAGGGCGGGATCGGAAGTGGGCCGAACTAGATCGACGGAGGAGGCGGCGCCGGCGCCGCGAACGCGAAACGTTGGGCAGGTGTACAATTGTGCACTCACATTTCGCCGATGCTCTCATGCAACAGGATGCGAGTCTATTGCTATCAACCGGCCACATTACCAAACTCTGTGCTGCTACTGAGAATTTGTATACAGAAAAACCCAATAACACTATGCCCGACCCGGGTATCGAACCCAGGACCACATGCTCAGCAGTCGCGCTTGCGACCACTAGACTCGATCCCCATATTTCCAAACAGGAAATAAAACAGTAACTGTGTTATTTCCTGTCTCGGACAAAAATACAGATAAACCATAGTTAGTAAATGATATCATTATATGTACATACATACATACATACATACATACACAGGTACTCGTACCTACTAGGGAACTTAATGTATTTATGGATCTATCACTATATATTATAAAACAAAGTCTCCCGCCGCGTCTGTCTGTCTGTCTATTCGCTACAGCATGAGTTACAGTGAAATGCCGACCCAAAGCAGCAGACTCCATGACGTAGTCTGATCTAAACAAATACTAGGTAGGGGTGTATTCAGACTGCGTGATCGTGTCTTCCCTTTTGTATCTCGTTGAAAACTGTTGTAACTGATATGACTAACTTTTATGCGATATATTATTTTAAATATTTATGCACACAAACAAAATGGTCAATGGTGTGATAAGAGCGTTCTATAAATAACTCAATTACTTGATGGCGGGCGATGCGCCGATACACGGTGGGATCACGAGATTTGTTTTAACAAACATACCTATTGTACTCACCTCGGGAGCCGGCTGTGTACTACAGACACGATGGTTAGGAATAATCGATGTAAATATATTATATATCTTTTGTTTCCGACAACATCACTCCACAATCATAACAACAACTAATTGCCAAATGCCCTTATTTTCATCGACTCATAGACCCTCCGGTTCACAGGTTCTTAATCTAAGCATAGACCACACCCAAAAATAAAACGAAAATGGTCATAGATAGGAAACTGTCACTGTCAATAGAAATGTATTGTCAATGTCAAAATATTTATCGAAATTCCTTGTGTTGTAGAGCTGTAGTTTTCGGTGGATTGAATTTGGATCTGTATACTTATTTCGAACAAAACGTACTGCCATTGTTTGATAACTTCTAGGACAATAGCGCACGTATTGTTGTAAGAGCGCGACTCAGTATTTTGAATAGTAGTTTCGTAGTATTCATCGTATAGGTACTTAAAGTAGGTACCTCTAAAGTATATAAAATTTGGTATGTTTCTGTAACGATATGGACCATAACTTCACGGATTTTACTAAAAACGGTAAGTTTATGTCATAAACACTTGTAATTAATATGAATACGTAACGGAATGTTGTTAACTGTTGAGTGTTAGAGGTACATAACCAAATATTATTATTTTTATAACCTGAAAGTTGTTTATTCTGAATATTTATTAAACCCACCGGCCCCCTGCTGAAGCCCCACTATATTTGGGTTGCGTTTGAGTATCCAGCAGTCGATGTGCCCGTACACTATTCGTGTTTATTAGTTAACATTAGCATTTGAATAACAAACATGATAAATTATTACTTGTGTAATATTTTACTAAAAGTAATGTGTATCTGTTTTTCTTTGCAGATACATTTCATACATGGGTAAGTTGAATTCTTATTTTATTTTGTTTATTTAAATATTGCCTAAAATCCATTGTTTTTGTAAGAGCTAGGCTGAGGTGTACTGTGGTACACCAAAATGTGGACTTTGATGTTGATTCCTTTAACTGCTGACATTGGTCTAGTGGTCACAAGCACTGCTAGTGTATGTATGGTTCTGGGTTTGTTTCTCAGGCTAAGTTAGGGTTAGGGTTTCTGTTATAAAATTTTCTTCTGTCAATTTTTATATAGTTTTTGAGATTGTCATACAATGTTTGTTGTTCCCAGAGTTCAAGCGGCGACATCAGCTCGAGCACAGACTTCGTGATGCCGCGGGGACCCACCGTGGTGCAGAAGAGACCACACTATGAGAAATACTGTAAGCATACTTGTTTCATTTAGTTTGACCTGAGTATCAGTGACGTGCACTTAGAGTGTGATCAACAGTACATTGTGCTGTGTGGTGCTCTGTTTAGCTGATGTACTGCTCATATGTATGTTATAATGTGGCATGCTATGTTTTGTGTAACACAACACATATTGTTTATGCAAGCAGAGCACGGAGAGCAGAGCAAAGCATAGGTTAATGTTGGCAAGTCACCCGTAGCCCTGTGCCTCTTCATAAAACTGTTATGAAGGTGCCTCTATACTGCTCTGCATGAGATCCTGGGTATGATTCTAGGCTGAGAAAAGTCCTATTTGGCATTCTGAAACTTTCAGTAGCAGTCTGCAGTTTGTATGTAGATCTGGTGCAGGTTGGTGGACTACACATACCATCAAAATTGTTATTAAATCCCATGTTATAGGGGGTGATCCTATTGCCATCTGTCAGGCACTATTCCTAACTCAGTGCTGTGACTGATAAATTTAACAATACCCAATTACCACAAAGATGCGTACAATATTGTGTTATCATGTTAAATGAACCCATAGACACCACTTCCTGTTACATAGTACCTACATATGTAATAAACAGTATAGAGGGTGTCTTTGTGTATATATTTGTTAAATTAAATAACAAAGCATATTATTGTTTTCATGTGCCAAATATTAACTCCATAGTTGTAAGGGTCGGTTCACACTGGCGATGCGATGCGTTGCTCTTTAAACCTGCCAAAATGTATTTTTAATGATTGTTACGAAATTGCTAAATAATGTTCCATTTTAGTTTGAAAATGAATATAGACTAACAGCGTGTTTGCGTCCACCAGGACTGCAGCACAGCATGTTGCTATTTTGAACCTTAACCGTCAGTCAACACGAGCGGAAACTACTTGAACAAATACGAGTAGTTATAGTGTTACAATTCGAATGTCGTTTAGTTCAGTAAATATCCACAAAATCCCTCAATGTTCAACAAATGTGGCGCTAGTGAGACTTTATATTAATCCAAGACCGACTGGTCTGGTACTTTTATAATTTTGACAAATGTTGAAAAATATTGTTGCTGCTCAGGCTGCAGAATTGTATTATCGGTAAAATATTGTTTATACCTAAGAGAGTAGTACAAAAATATATAATGTCTCATTGGTCAACTGGCCGCATGTGCGGCTGCTGAACCTGAAGTCCTGAGTTCGATTACCAGGTCTGAGGCCCAGGTTAGACAGTTTAATTGAAGCACCAGCAGAATACCAGCAAAGTATATATCTATGTATTGCTTTGTGTAGTATCCGACTCGTCGCGTCGCCAGTGTGTGCAGACCCTAACATTTAAATAATTATCAATATAATAACAAATTGCAAGATAGTAGTGTCCAGCCGCGTCTGCTCACACCCGGCGCGGGGGGGGGGGGGGGGAGGGGGGTGTCAGCGACCACCAACATACTCAGCTAATAACAGCAACTACAGAGTAATGTTAAAGTACCCGACATCGTTTTGTGTGTGCGCTAATAAAGTACGATAGCTGTCAGAGTTCCCTGTGGCGTGGTGCTCGTTGTACTGTTCTGTACACTTTATTATGATCAAAAGTAGTTTTTATCAGTCACAATTAGGAATATTTTAAACGAACTATTTTTCATGACATGTATTAAATATAGGAATAGATGCTCCTAATAAAAATTAAAATGAACAGTTTTTCACTCGATCATATTATCTGGTAGTGTACCACTGTGGGCATAGGATGGTCCACAATGGCCCATCGCAGTTGTATGGTTATACTAATGAAGTGCCATATCTGCAAATAATAAAAAGGAACGCGGGTAGTAAGTAATATAATGTAGTACGTGTAGTGCGGTGTGAGGCGTGAGGCGTGAGGCGTCGTGTGCTCACACGCTAATCACTACAGCTACGTTGATCTTGTACAAAATATTAATATAAGAGAGTGTTATAACAGTAAATGTGTGACAGTGTCATGGTGTATCAACTGAACGAAGGTAAATAAACACAGTAGACATTATATTGAACCCGCCGAGCGAGCGCGACCTACACGCTATAGAAAATATATTGTTAGCATGCGCCGGCGCCTACTCGTAACTTCAATTAAATGCCTATAAGTGCCAACATTGGTACACTTAGGTATTTTTATCAACAGATTATGTTAAAGGTCCTGTTAATATTTATTTAACTAAACGTCAGTTCTGTCACACGTCTGCCACGTGAGGTACTTAACAAGATTGTTATATAATTATGTTAAGTTATAAAACTGTCTGAGATACATTTATTTGTTTTCTCAACATCTTCTAACAGTGAAAGAATATGCGGTGAGGAGACTGAATGTGTTAGAACCAAATGTTTGATAGGTGGACATCCACCGCACTGGGCCCGTGTGTTGCTGCCCAGTTGCGCAGTTGCCCAGAGAGGAGGCGGGAGTACCAACAGTGGGGATCGATGATGATGATGGGCACAAAGTGATGCTGTGACTAATCTGTGACCACGCGCATCTGTGGCGGTCTTGGCAATATTTTGTTATTGGAAGGCCCATGTTCAGCAGTGGACGTTCTCTGCGTGAAGCACACTCAGATCAGTTTTGTCACAATAATGGTCTGCGCGTGAGTGTTGTGCAGCGAGTATGTCCAGTAAGTGGTAGTGTTGTGCGCAGACGGGGAGCCGCCGGCCAAGCGCGCGGCGCCCTCCATCCGCGTCGGCAGCGGCTTCAAGTGGAACCTGCAGGTGAGCGTGCTGCGTGTGCGTATATGTGCGCGCGCATCACGTACATATACATATGTAAACATTCACGCTTTCCTTGAAGTTTAACGTATTGCATACCGCCATACCTCGAGCACGAACATCTGACAACTCCATTTCGAATGGTCAGTAAAAGCGTTTTGTATCTCGTATTGTTCAACATAACGATACTCCGCTAGCGCCGCGCCGCGGTGTGTGCCGCCAACATGTTGCCGCAGTACATTCTAGAACCTACTGTTGCGAATGTTCAATACGAAACGTTTACGGAGCTGTCAAATGTTCGTGCTCGAGACACTGCGTAATGGCGCGGATTCGATTCCCGCACGGAACAAATATTAGTGTGGGCTACAGGAAGCTATGTGTTGGTTTGTAAACTGTACACAGATCAAGCACTTTGCATTACTTTGGCTCTCAAACAACTTGTTACTAACAGGTCATCGTCACACACGTTCACTGCAGGTCACACAGAGCTGTATACTATTGTATGTACACATTTCACTGAAGCTGACGCTTTTATTTTTATGAATAAGCGTGAAGTCCTGGTTTCGATCCCTGGGTCAGCAACGTGTAACGGGGATATTTATTTAGAAAGCTTTTTTTTTTTTGCTTTTTTTCTCCGTAGCTACCGACAGTTTAATATTTTGTCCGGTAGATAAACTCTCTTTATATGAGTCTCAAACGGCATCGGTGAAATGTGTGTGTTACAATACACCTCTGCCTAACCCTGCGGGGAATACAAGCGTGACGGAATATGATGCTCCCCCAGACGCTGGCGAACGCGGCGGATGCAGTGGAGTCGGGCGGCAAGTCCCCCGTGTCCGCCCTCAATGAACTTGGCGTGAGAGTGACGTACTCAGTGCTGAGACAGGGAGGGCCCGCGCACTGCCCCAGCTTCAATGTTGCCGTCACTGTGAGTACATCATACATACATACACACATACACACACATGTACAGTGTCACCTAATGAACTTGGCGTGAGAGTGACGTACTCAGTGCTGAGACAGGGAGGGCCCGCGCACTGCCCCAGCTTCAATGTTGCCGTCACTGTGAGTACATCATACATACATACACACATACACACACATGTACAGTGTCACCTAATGAACTTGGCGTGAGAGTGACGTACTCAGTGCTGAGACAGGGAGGGCCCGCGCACTGCCCCAGCTTCAATGTTGCCGTCACTGTGAGTACATCATACATACATACACACATACACACACATGTACAGTGTCACCTAATGAACTTGGCGTGAGAGTGACGTACTCAGTGCTGAGACAGGGAGGGCCCGCGCACTGCCCCAGCTTCAATGTTGCCGTCACTGTGAGTACATCATACATACATACACACATACACACACATGTACAGTGTCACCTAATGAACTTGGCGTGAGAGTGACGTACTCAGTGCTGAGACAGGGAGGGCCCGCGCACTGCCCCAGCTTCAATGTTGCCGTCACTGTGAGTACATCATACATACATACACACATACACACACATGTACAGTGTCACCTAATGAACTTGGCGTGAGAGTGACGTACTCAGTGCTGAGACAGGGAGGGCCCGCGCACTGCCCCAGCTTCAATGTTGCCGTCACTGTGAGTACATCATACATACATACATACATACACACACACACACATGTACAGTGTCACCTAATGAACTTGGCGTGAGAGTGACGTACTCAGTGCTGAGACAGGGAGGGCCCGCGCACTGCCCCAGCTTCAATGTTGCCGTCACTGTGAGTACATACATACATACATACATATGTATATTTGACAGCACTATATTCAATCCTTGTTTCTTGTTCTTGTTAGAAAGAGATAGAGTGAGACTAAATTAGTTTAGTTTGTAATCAAGACTCAAGAGAATTATCACCTGAATGTATGTGTATTATGTTTAACGCTATTAACACACACACACATATATATATACAGCCTTGGCCAAAAGTATTGAGCACCCATGACATCTTTCAGTTTTTTGAAGAGTATCAAATCGAAATAAAATAAAACGAATTATATAGATTTATATAATTATTTATTAATAAATAATCAATATTTCGTGGGTCCACCCCTTGCCTTTATTACGGCAGAAATTCTTTTTGGTAAAGAGCTTACGAGATTTTTACAGTCTTCAGCAGTTATCGCGTTCCATTCCAGGCGCAGGTAGCGTTTCAGCTCTTCTTTGTTGTTTACTGTGTGGCGCCTGACTCTGCGCTTTAATAAACCCCATAAATGTTCTATGGGGTTCAAGTCCGGAGACTGGGCAGGCCAGTCCAGAAGTTGAATATTATTTTCCCGAAACCATGTCATAGTGCGGGCTGATTTGTGGCAGGCCGCGTTATCTTGTTGGTATTTAATGCCATCCATGTTCGTATCGCCAAAAAGTGTCACAAATGAAGGCAGTAACGCAGTTTCTAGCACATTTATGTATTTTGTAGAGTCCATGCGGCCCTCGCACACGAACAATTCGCCAACTCCCGAATCAGTCATGCAGCCCCAGACCATTATGCTGCCGCCGCCGTGTTTTACCGTTGGTATTACACACTCCGGCTTAAATTCTTCTCCTACCCGGCGACGCACAAAGGTCACACCAGGTGTACCAAAAATCTGCAATAAAGAGAGAAATATTGAGTATCGGAGAATTAAAATAACTTTATCAAGGCAGTTGATTTTCAAACCATTTTATTAAATTTTATTAAGGCTTTAAATGACTTACTCACCTCAAAGTTTGATTCATCCGACCACACAACATTTGACCAATCTTCTGCAGTGAAACTTCGGTGTTTTAAAGCCCATTCATACCGAGCTTTCTTGTTATTGTCCGAGAGCCATGGTTTTTTCCTGGCTTTACAGCCTTTCAGACCAGCTTCTTGCAACCTCCTACGAGTAGTGCGAGCTGAAATTGTCCTCTTAATTTCAACTGACAACTCAGCAGCGAGCTCTGAAGATGTTTTTTTCCTATTTTTTAACGACTCTCTTACTAATTGACGGTCCTGACGGTCTGTGGTGATGCGTTTGCGCCCGGTTCTGGGCCTATTTTGATGTGATCCTGTAGCAGAGAATCGCTCAATAGCATACTGCACGGATCGGCGCGAACATTTCACAGTCTTAGAAATCTCTACCTGTGATTTGCCTTGTTCATGCAGAAGCTGTATCTGCACTCGTTGTTGTAATGAAAGTTCGTTTCTTTTTGGCATGTTACAACGATATCACTTGAATATTGCGAAACAAAACACCAAAGCACACTAGATCACTGGATGTATCCACTACGAGCGATAGTAGGGAACTGATAAATAAATACAAGAGTCTTAACATGACAATTTTTATGGCACCCAGGTGTTTTATTGCTAGCTGCGGTGTGAATCATTATTTTTAAACCTTTTTAGATGCCGACAAAAGAATTCTTAAACAATAGATTTAGTTTTAAGCCGTACTTTCCATGCACGTGCAAAATTTCTAGGGTGCTCAATACTTTTGGCCAAGGCTGTATATATATATACATGTAGTTGTCAATATGTAGGAGTGTGTGCACCGCGATAACAATATTCATGATAACAAAGATATACAATATATATCAGTGTGGGGTGCGCGGAGTGTACTGTGAAGTGACGTGTTGTATTGTTATTTTTAAAAAAAGTGTTCGGATTCCGCGTTGAGTTCAAAATAAAACAAATAAAACGTATAAAATACTCTGAATACTGTCCCACAGCTGGGCACGGGCCGCTTTAGTGAGCTCGGGCCAGGCGTCAGTCCACCACACGGGCGGTGCGGGCGGACTACACACACCGCCGACATCTTTGTGCACTCCTCTCAGGTGTGCAGGGCTCCTCATGGGGTTTTCTATCAACAAACGAGTAGTGTGTAGTCCGTCAACATGGACCGAGCTAGCGTGGTGCACTAGACCTAAACCCTGCTGAGTTTCAGAAGAGATCCGTGTTCCGATAATTGGCCATTAAATAATTTCAGTCGAATCAGAATTTGAAATTTATTAATACGTGAAGAGAAAACTTTGTTCCCCATGTTAAGTATATTGCGCGCACGCAGGAGTGTGACACTTCGCATAGTTAAAGTATATAAACTTTAACTATGCGAAGTGACACACTCGGAGAAGCTAACATTTATATACATATATGCCCGCAGCTTCGCCTGCGTGGTTTACGAGCCCATACATTTTGCCGGGATAAAAAGTATCTGCCAAATTTCGTCCAAATCCGTTCAGCCGTTCTGGCGTGATTGAGTAACAAATATCCATCCATCCATCCTCACAAACTTTCACATTTATAATATTAGTAGGATGTGTTACATACAATAAAACATTCAATGTTTATGTTCATACTGCCGATGTCCAACACATTAATATGTCATACACGCTCGCGGGTGACGTCATACAAATAAAAATATCTGTATGTATGTGCAGTGATTTTATAGGCGGATACCTACTGATTGACAAAAAACAACCTCAACAACATTCAAACTTAATAATTAAACAAATTACGGTCGAATTTCGACCACTGGGCGACCACTGGCGACTAGTTATAATAATTGTATAGTATAACATGTGGTCAACATCAGTAAGTAACACGTCGGAGTGTGGCGCGCGTGACGTGCTGGACATGATCAGCAGACAGTACGGGTGGAAGCATCCCATCAGCATAGTGAACGAGCTGGGCCTGGGGCACCAGTTCCAGTGTGTGGGCTGCACCGGCGAGGACCACGCGCCCGTGTTCCTTGTTCGGTTAACTGTAAGTCATATTCGTCACTCGGACTGCGTTACAACCCTACTGAATACGGTTGAATTTTGAATATTCCTGTTAGCGGTTCCCTACAGCCTGCAAGGAGCCAGCCTGTCCAGTTTCAGATTTGTATGTTTTATATTTCCTGAGATATCGTATATTAGTTAGTGAACGTGTGATATTTCGTATTTATGTTGTACTAGCTTCCGCCCGCGGCTTCGCCCGCGTGGTTTACAAACTAGTAAATTTTTCGGACATAAAAAGTAGCCTATGTGCTATTCCAGACTATAATCTATCTCTGTGCCTTTCATCCAGATCCGTTCAGCCGTTCTGTCGTGATTGTGTAACAAATATCCATCCATCCATCTTCACAAACACAACACCTCCACACATCACAAACTTTCACATTTACTAATATTAGTAGGATTAGTGGGATATATTTCTAACCAGAAGCAGCTATATGAAACTTCGTGCTTTTGTACTTTGAAAATGACGGACTGACGGAATGCCGTTCAGCCCTCAATTTACCCCCTTAGTGATGGAATTTCCATATATCCTTCCTTAGTGGATGCTTACAACATAAAAGGCATCAACTGACAACATTTCAAGTTTGTAGCCCCAGCGGTTTAGGCTCTGCGCTGATGAAATGTTTATATTAGAAGCTCATACAAGATACAAGGATGAAGAAGTTTGCATGTCGTAACGTACAATGTACAGGGTTCTGTGTTTGTGTTTTCCATCTTATGTATTTACCTGCATTGAAAGTAAATAATTGTGATTTTTGAATCAGTCAGTCAGAAAAAGTAATATTTTATATATGTATAGATATAAAAAAATAGTCATTGGTCTAGTGGTCGCAAGCGACGCAAACGCAGCTGCTGAGCATGAAGTCCCGGGCTCAACTCCCAAGTCGGACATTCTTTAGTCAGAGTTGGATAATTTGTCCGCTAGATGGCTATAGCCTCGCCCCTTTATTACAAGATTTAATAACGGTATCGGTGAAACATGGTTATTTCTACAACTACATCTCTGCCTAACCCTTCGCGGAATACCGGCGTGATATTATGTTATAAGTTATTTAAGCAGCAATATAACAACAACATCCCTGAGACTTTGTAGCACTAATTTATATGCAATTGCAAATAACCGGCCGATATTAGGACCAGTTTACGAGTGTTAATGGTAATTCTGAGCCAGTCGCAACAGTGTTGCTACTCGGCTGTTCAAAAATCCCGAAAGTGTTATTGAGTTTTTCTGTAGAGTGTGGCGAGTGCGCGCCGCGTCGTGTGGCGCCGGTAACGAAACCATATCGCCATCTAACTCGACGCCAACGCCATCTAGTTAGGTAACACTACAACTTTCGGCGACGTTGGAATGTTAGTGCAATGTTGTGTGTCTACTCTCATATTATTTGTTTATTATTACTTCAATGACAACAATTTAAATACATTATTAAATAATACATGAATACACAAAATGTTTTACAAAATCCACCAATTATACAGTATGACACCTGTATTTGTAGAAGGGGTAGGCAGAGGTAACTATCTCACACTATGTATATGTAATATGGGGCAAGGCATTGTCATGTAACGGACACTACTACAGACTCAGGACTTCTACTGAGAGTTTTCTAACAGAAAAACTCAATACCACAATGGTCGTCCTTGGAATAGAACCATGGATGTCCCGTTCCGCAGCTGCGCATGCGGCCTCTAGATCAGTGAGTCACTAGGCAGTCAGAGCACATGATTGATGTTTGTATACTTGTAGATGCGTCAACTTGTTTAAGAAAGCTGCCGTTAGTTATTCGACCGGCCATCGTTATGTTCGGTCATGTTCGGGTGATAGTTAGACTATAATTTTACGAGAATGTCAAATCCGACATTATCAGGAATATATCCTCATAATAACCTAATTAAATATGTCTTTATAATAAAAAAAATAATACTAATACCTTTTTATAAATTGACTCATTGGTCTAGTGGCCGCAAACGCTACGACTACTGAAGGTGAGGTCCTGGGTTCGATTTCCGGGTCGGGCAAAGTGTTGTTGTGTTTTTCTGTATGGAATTTCTCAGTAGCAGCACGGAGTCTGGAACTGCCCGGTACATAGCAATAAAACTGCCCCCCTATTACAAGGGACTCAATAACGGTGTATAATAGTACCTATATCTCTGCCTAACCCTTCAGGGAATACAGGCGTGATGCTACATGTACTTCTTTAAACAGTTTGGAAATAGAAATAACTATGTGCACTAGTGCAGTTGACGTATGGAGCGGGAGACATGGTCCGTGTGTGACGTGTGCGTGTGTGACGTGTGCGTGTGTGACGTGTGCGTGTGTGCGCAGGTGGCGGACATGACGTTCGAGGGCTGGGGGCACAGCAAGCGCGAGGCGCGCGCCGCCGCCGCACGCGCGTGCCTGGCCGCGCTGCTGGCGCGCGCCGGCCGCGTGCTGCCCTCGCCCAACCAGCACCAGGACTTCACCAGCGACGAGCCCGCCAAGTTCCCAGGTATGTTCACCGCCTGTACACCGCCTTCCAGTACAGGGAACCTGCAGTGCCAGTAGCCCAGCGGTGAGACATCGGGGTGTTTGTATTAGTACATTGTGATTGTTCCCCAGTGTCGGAGTTCCAGTGCCTGGAGCCGAAGGTGAAGGCGGCGCCGTCGCCCCCGCAGCCCCCACAGCCCCCGCCTCCATCCGTCGCTAGGCCTGAGTCGAGCAACGGCAAGGAAGGTACGCCACAGTCGCGCACGCGCTCTCAATGTGTTCATGAGTTTGTTTTTATAATGATTTACTTACAGGTGTCGAAATATTAATTTAATTTGATTGCTTGTGGTTGGTAACGCGGTATACAGAAGTTTGCGTACTGTACTGTACTGTACACCTACACAATATGTCGCGCCAGGTGCGCCAGTGTAACGTGTGAGCGGGACGGCGCATATTGTGCACTCACTCACACTTACAGGTGTTACGACGCGTCATCATGTACAGCGTTTTGTGTCGTTATATTATCAATATCATGGACAAGCCACACATACACACATACACACACATACAGACAATTTAATAAAACAATATAATATAATTATCAATAGAATGCACTAGTATGTAACATGCGTCAAACACACCCTAACACAGACTAGCACGAGCTCCTCCAACTGAGTCGTAATCACCGTTAAACCAAAAATGTATCATCTTTATATATAACGATTCAGCTTCTGTATGTTTTTGTCCGCAAAACTCGTAAACTAGTCGATGTATTGACTTGAAATTTTTACACAACGTTGCATGTCTATAGAAGAGTGTTTTTATATGCTTTTTATCCCCAAGTTCTCACTAACGATTTTTTATTTATTTATTATTAACCAACTCACATTAACAGAGAATTCCACACATAAGTTATAAGTTACATGTGCTACGAGTGGCAATGAATTTAAAGTACCTACAAGCTGCACTCACCAGTCTCGGCTCCGTGCTTGCAAATACATCTAATGATTCGTCTTGTTGTAAATGTTAATAATTAATATCAGACTGAGCCACAGCGGCACGTGGCCGGGTTGAGCTAGTTATCTATAAAATATAAATATAATAAAAATACAACCTTAATTTATCAAAAGCGAACTTCGTCACTTAATTTTCGCTTGTAGCTGAGAGGCTGTCGTGTGTGTATCGAATTGAAGTTTATATTTCACCGACTGCCGATATAGTGGCGATCAATCGCTGGAGTATAGTTATAGTGGACGAAGAAGTTACTAGTTTTCTTTACAAATTATAATGTATCTTGTATGCGAGTGACGACTTCAACTCTACAATCGGCATCACAGAAAACCATGAAAGCGACCCTTGGATTGTAGTACCTACCATATAATAATGGCTTTTTATTGAATGTCGTCTGGTATCGTGGTATCCTATAGTCAGGTTAGTTACAGCAGCGCCCCCGCCCCCGCCCCCGTGCGCGGCCAGCCCGCCCGCGTCCCTGTTCGGGCGCGCCGTGAGTCCGACGCCGCACAAGAGCCCCATCAACGTGCTGTACGAGAACTACGCCGGGCTCGTGTTCACGTGCACGTTCGGCGACGGCTGCCCGCTCACCGCCGAGCAAGGTACTTACGACACGCATGCGCGGTAAACACTCCACAATTGGTCGTTACATAAGTAACCTGATGTACGCTTGTCCGCAGCGCCGCTGCAGTTGAGTCACAGCATGAGGTTCAAGGTGGTCTGTCAGATCAAGGACCAGAAGTTTGAGGGTTACGGTGAGCCATTCATGATATAAGCAAACGACTAAATATATTTATTGTGTAACCCTTTAAAATGAGTGTGATATTGGTCAGGCTCCAGTAAGAAGCTGGCCAAGCTAGCTGCGGCGCGTGCAGCGCTGGCCGTGCTGGAGCAGGGCCGCGAGCGCGCGCCCACCAGTGCGCCCGCCGCCTGCCTGCACCAGACCCTCGCCGACCACATCGGCAAGTGAGTACCAGTCTCCCACCAGGCTGCAGCAAGGAGCTGGCCGTGCTGGAGCAGGGCCGCGAGCGCGCGGGGCCTGCCGTGCTGGATCAAGCGATTACATATCTTCTAGCACAATCATTTAAGTACTCGTCTCACATCGGCATCAGCACACGGAACTACATTGTCCTCTAACCTCGATATCGGCACCCCTGAAAACCATGAAAATGACATTCATAACAAATAAAATGTCAATTATCAATGATAGGTAACGAAATAAATTTCTTCTTGTTTATTGGCCTTGTATCGAAACAATATTTACTACATGGGTAAATATTGTCAGCGTATGTTTATTATAAAAATCACTTATTTTGCCAGTTTTCATTCATAACGTTATAAAACTTCGAACAATGATGAGTATTGTACAAGGCCGTATTGTTTGGTCCAGGCTAGTGAACGAGAAGTTCAATGAACTGATGAAGAACGACCTGGTGCACTCGAAGAGGAAAGTGTTGGCGGGCATCGTCATCACCACCAACAACAGGATCGACGACGCCAGGGTACGTGTACAACTGTTACTTGTCAACTGTCAGTGACGGCCGCTCTGTGCATGTCACAGAGATGCAGCGACGGCTGGAAGCCGATATAACTCATATTTTTCACTTTGTTTTTATGTGCCATGTCTTAATTTTTATCCTTTTAACTTGTGCCACGGGAGTGACTATACAAACTGACCGGATGATATTTTGTCTCGTTTATAACCGACACAACGCATATAGCCTCGAGTGCACGGTTTGACAGTAAGATACGTAAACCATTAGTTATAAAGATTGTCAAAAAATGACTGAAATCTGTGCGCGCGTTATCGATACAAGTTCACTCGCGAGCGCATGTTGTTGTACACTTGCGCATACGCTGTAATGCAGGTTCGGTAACTGATACAATTTAGTTTGGTATTCCGTGTCGCAGGTGATAGCGGTGACGACGGGCACCAAGTGTGTGTCCGGGGAGCATATGTCGGTGACGGGGCGCGCCGTCAACGACTGTCACGCCGAGGTGAGTGCGCGGCACATCACATCACATAACATAACATAGCATGGTGCCTGTACACTTCACGCTGACAGTACGTGTTCCTCGCCGGCAGGTGGCGGCGCGGCGCTGTCTGCAGCGACACCTGTACGCGCAGCTGCTGGCGTACGCCAACCAACCAGGTAGCGATCTGTTGTTAAAGGATGGTAATGAGTAGTAGAGTAGGAGAATTAAGATATGACTTGTGAAGGGCACTTGATTTATTTATAATAACATATGTAAGGATATCGTATGGTTCGATAAGAGAGACTCCTCCGACAGACGACGTGGTTTATATAAGCTTAGATCTCGAGAGCGCGCGTGTGTGTGTGTGTGTGCCCCAGATCCGAGCAAGGTGATCGAGGACAACGACCTGGAGCCGCTGCCGGGGGGCGGCTACCAGCTGAAGGCGTCGCGCCAGCTGCACCTGTACGTCAGCACGGCCCCCTGCGGCGACGGACGCATCTTCAGCCCTCACGAGCACCAGCATGAGCCCGACAAGCATCCCAACAGGTGAGTGACACATTTATTCGACTATGTTCAGTGATTATATTTGATTTTTTATTGTCTTCCCGAAGAACCGTAATATACGTAATATACACCAATTACTCTAATGTCATTTAAATTTCAAAACTAAATTAGCGAGAACAAATTTTTTACATTTCCTGATAAGATTTTCATAGTTTTCTGGCATGCTGTTACGTGTTTAGAACTTTATGTAGGAAATTACTCGTCTGTCTGATCGGTATCAGCATCTCTGAAAACTATGAAAACAATACTCATGACAAATGGAAAAATTAATTGCCGTCGTCTTATATTTGTATCGTTCAAAAAACAACCACAGATAATTAAAATGTGCGATGTGGTGCATTGGGTACAGATTGGCGCGTGGTCAGCTGCGCACTAAGATAGAGTCGGGCGAGGGTACCATCCCGGTGAAGAACTGCAGCAACGTGCTGCAGACCTGGGACGGAGTCATGCAGGTGAGACCAGCGCCCACTGCTGGGCGTATTGAGTACTATATGAACAGCTGCTCGTTATACGTACTTATCAAATTAATTTGTCATAGAAGATAAATATTGTTCTTAATGAATCACACCAGTCGATACAGTTATCATTCTATAATAATTTTTATTCTGCCTTTGGAGAACAATTTCCGTAAGTGGATGAAAAGGAGATGGAGTGTTATAGTTAGTAGTAGGTACACTAGAGCTGGTATAGTATACCGGATGTCTGGAGACCCTAAACGAAGCCGAGAGCCACATGTGCTGACCATCATTACCGACTCCTGGGGCATACCGGGGAACTGACTGGTTGTAGAGATATCAATGGTCAAAGATATTGTTTTCATGTTTTTTTACGAAAGCTGTTATAATTTTTGTCGGCGCCTATATCCTCGGTCCCGGTTCATGTGTTTATGCCTCTGTACAGGGCGAGCGGCTGCTCACGATGTCGTGCTCGGACAAGGTGGCGCGCTGGTGCGTGGCCGGGCTGCAGGGCGCGCTGCTGGCGCGGCTCATGCGGCCCGTGTACCTCACGTCACTGGTGCTGGGCTCTCTGCTGCACCCGCACCACATGTACAGGTTAGTGGTACAGCTGCTCACGATGTCGTGCTCGGACAAGGTGGCGCGCTGGTGCGTGGCCGGGCTGCAGGGCGCGCTGCTGGCGCGGCTCATGCGGCCCGTGTACCTCACGTCACTGGTGCTGGGCTCTCTGCTGCACCCGCACCACATGTACAGGTTAGTGGTACAGCTGCTCACGATGTCGTGCTCGGACAAGGTGGCGCGCTGGTGCGTGGCCGGGCTGCAGGGCGCGCTGCTGGCGCGGCTCATGCGGCCCGTGTACCTCACGTCACTGGTGCTGGGCTCTCTGCTGCACCCGCACCACATGTACAGGTTAGTGGTACAGCTGCTCACGATGTCGTGCTCGGACAAGGTGGCGCGCTGGTGCGTGGCCGGGCTGCAGGGCGCGCTGCTGGCGCGGCTCATGCGGCCCGTGTACCTCACGTCACTGGTGCTGGGCTCTCTGCTGCACCCGCACCACATGTACAGGTTAGTGGTACAGCTGCTCACCTGTCACCAGTCTGTCACGTGCTACACTATACCGCGGAGTGGACACACGCACGCATACGTACACACACGCACGCATACGTACACACACGCACACACATCCTCACACACGCACACACATCCTCACACGCGCACACACACGCGCACGAACGTGCACACGCGCGCACACACACACTCACACACAGACGGGCGCGTGGCAGTAGGACGTCACGTGATCAGTTCGTTACCGAACATCAGTGTACATATATACATTACGTACAGTCGACGTCACAATACAAGTGGCAAATATTAATATATTGAACAGATCATCATACCGATGGATTAAGTTACCTTGTTTCATGAAATATAATTAAGTTTGAATAGTTTTGATACAGGGTGTTTGGTAATTTATAAAATTGAATTTGTTTGTAGCATAACTTATGGTCGTTTAAAATATATACAATAGGTTTATCTCCTATTACATGGGACTTAATAACGGCTCGGGCAAAATGTAGGTGTACAGTAATTCATCTGCGCCTGACCCCTCGGGGTTATTGTTGTGTGTATATTATATATATATATAAATAAAACAAGAGGTACTTACTACACGACAGTTATATTACTTTATAATGATATACAAATGTTAGTTTACTCGATGGAGTAGGGCGAGTCGCGGTGCGTTATCAAGTAGTACGTGCCGCGGCTCCTAGAAACATCAAACATCACGCTATTTACAACACCGAGTAGGCACAACAGCAATATTGTAATTAGTTGATTAAACCAGAACAAAAGAAACGAAAACAAGAGTATAAAATATACATCACTAGCTTAATAATTAATCTTAACGCAGTTGTACACATGTGTATTACTGGACTATAAAATGGACACAGTGCTAGAGATAATCTAAAATGGACACAGTGCTAGAGATGATCTAAAATGGACACAGTGCTAGAGATGATCTAAAATGGACACAGTGTACACATGTGTATTACTGGACTATAAAATGGACACAGTGCTAGAGATAATCTAAAATGGACACAGTGCTAGAGATGATCTAAAATGGACACAGTGCTAGAGATGATCTAAAATGGACACAGTGCACACATGTGTATTACTGGACTATAAAATAGACACAGTGCTAGAGATGATCTAAAATGCACACAGTGCTAGAGATGATCTAAAATGGACACAGTGCTAGAGATGATCTAAAATGGACACAGTGCTAGAGAAGTGTGTCCTTTTTACTAAATTGACACTATACTAAGTTATGACAACCACACCATGTGTTATCAGTGACATTCACAAGCAGCCGTATATATAGCGTTTTGAATTTTTGATAAATAATATATATATATATATTTTTTTTTATATAGATATGTGTCGTTTCACTCATAGAATGCGCACTTAAATTTTTCTGAAAATTATACGTAGGTATATAAATAAGGTGTTACGTGTCTTGATCGATACCTTTAAGGGATTATTGATCAAAGCTATTTTTTTTTTCGTTTTTCACTTTACTCTCTCAATTAGCTCAGGGAGCTTTTACTGCTTAACCGGGCTAATAGGGAGACCAGAAGGGCCTCCAGCCGAGCAAATTAAATAATACTAAGCAACACTGCTAAGGGTGTCCCATAGTGGGACTCGAACCTCGGCTTAGGACAGTGCTGGGGGACAGACAAGAGAGGACTTGCTGGATCTGATCGTGATCACATCAATACGCACAACTTTTACACAGGGACCTACATTGAAATCGCAAAAAAATATCATCTGTTTCATTCAAAGAATTAAATATTACGAGTACTTGACTGAAATCTACTGAACAGCTGATATTTTTGTGTGTTCCCTTTGTAAAAGTCGTTCTTTTAATGAATACAATACCTCTTAAAGGGATCGAGACTAAAAACTAAAAAAAAAACTATGTATATTGAAATGTCCATTCTAAACAAAAGCTTGTGAGATACTGATGATATACATATACATGTGTATACTGACACTAGCCAGTACCGATGGTGAGCCTGTCCCCCTTAGGACTGAGCCCAAACAATCGTTTGATGAACGCCATGGCTTTGGACTCGTTGCCCAACTCCAGCGTGTAGGTTACGGGCGCTAAGTCCGGCGGCGCCACACCCACGTAGTTGTTCTGCTCTCGGGTGACATGGTTCAACTCCCCGTTGGCGCTTTTAACTAGAGTATTAATATCTCTAACGACGCTTATGATAGGAACCACATTTTTACGGTTTTTCACTAAGAAGTTGAGAGCGCGGAATATGAAGTTCTCTCCGCTGTTCGAGTCCGACCGGAACAATTGCAGGAATCGTTTGTGTCGTATCTTTGCGTCCGCTTGTTTTCCGTTACTTGTAGTTATCGTTGTTTTTTTCTTTCCGTTGCGCTGGGTACTTTTTCGTGCGTCATTTGTATTGTCATTTTTGTTTGTAGACATATTTGTAAGTGTCGAGAATGTTGTCTCGTTATGTGGTTCGTTTATTACGGTGTGACGAGTTCCGTTATCTGAAAAATCAGTTATTGCTGCGTGGTTATTAACTTTCCGTTGTTCTTCGTTGTCCATTGTACTGTCCGACGCGTCGTTACTCACTCCCCGTGTTCCGTTACTCGAAGTAACAGTGACTTCTGAATATATATTCGAACGCTCGCCTTTCCTTTTCACATCGTTGTTGTCAGTGATTTCCGTTACAACATTCCGTTGTACACGTTTCTTACGTAAATGATAGTTAGCAACTGAAGCGTTACTCTGTATATTTGTGATATTCCTCCAGTTGGAACCAGTTTGAAGAACTGGCTCACTCTGGTCGGTACCAGAATATTCTGTGTCCCCGTGTTGGTGTTCCGTGTCGGGTGTCTCCTCGTGATGCACGTTAGATGTTAGGTGGAAGGTGTAGAACCCTCGGGCCTGCTCAGTGCCGTCACCTGTGAGAGTGAAGTGGTATGATACAGATATGTGCTTTAAGCGTGTAGACATACGGTGCTGAATCCCGTGTGCTAATCATACAAGACACTATCGGTACAGGCTGTGGATGTGTGAATGATGTGCACAGATCTAAACACTACGCTGCTAAAGCTCAAAATATCTTGATACCTAAGTGAAAAGTGCTTATAGAGTGGGTATAAAAAGGCCACGTTGAGCAATACATCTACAAATCTGAATAGTAGCTGTGAAACAGATGATTGCTGAATATGTGCCGTACACACAGACTGTGTGATAAAATAAATAGCTTAAAATATGTGTGTGCGCACCTTAAAAAGCTGTTCCCTGATGCCCGAACTTGTGCCAACACTTTCTACATGGATGATCTATCAAACATTATGAAACAGACCCCAAGCACCACAAATGACCACCACGCGCTCACATAAGCCTTACTTGTGGTCAACCCCGAGCCCCATGTGGGCTCTTGGCGCATGCGCACAGTAGCCGCGCGAGAACTCCTTCCATGATGGACACGCCACGGACACGAAGCCCCGTGGGCGGAGCACCGACTCCGCGTAGAACTGGTACGAACGCCAGTGGCTGCAGAAGACTGGCAGGGAGTAGGGGGGAGATGTTAGTAGTGGAGGGTTAGAGAGCAGCAGAGTAAACACTGAAGATTTGATCATATTAAGCATCATAGACCCTTGTCCCACCAGATGGGTGGTGTAAGGCAGGCGGCAATCGCTCCGGGTATAATGCTGATATTCAGCCGCATCTGATAACGTACTTAGGTCATCACATGTAGTCTCATTGGTCTAGTAGTCGAGGTCCCAGGTCGAGCAGAAGCACAAATTGTAAGAAGCACTCTGCCTCACATGCTATAACAGGGACTTAATAACAGCCTCAATGAGTGGGTGTCCAATAGTTCTCTTTTTTCCACTTCGAGGGATACAGGGTGTGTTACAAGATTAGTTGGTTATAAATAATAATAATAATGTCCTCCTGACCGATTTCGGTCACGGCGGCTAATCTCACCGGAGATTAGCCAACTACGCAGGAGATATTATAGACCACAAGTGTGTGCGCAAACACAGGTGCTCTCTCTGTTCCTTCACTCTCATAGTCCTCAGGGACGGCAATCCGACACGACCGGAGAGAGATCAGGCGCAGGACCAACGGCGACACGTGCTTTCCGAGGCACGGTGTGTATTCACATACACGAAGACCCAGACCCGAAACAAATATCTGTAGATCATACAAATATTTGTTCCGTGCGGGAATCGAACCCGCGACACCGTAGCTCAGCAGTCGATCTCTCAACCACTGCGCCAACCGTGTCGTCAGTTGGTTATATCATGTATACATGGAATGTATACAACTGCATGTTCATTGTGTCGCTCACATTTGTTGAGCAGCAGCTGCTGCGGGATGACCACCTCCAGCTCACAGCCGGGCTGCGGGCTCTGGCCGCTGTTGGGGAAGAAGTCCACGTGCCCTATAGGCTCCTTGTACCCTGGGGACACATGTTCACACTAAACTCGTGTTCTTTAAATAAAACGTTAGATGGACACTCATAAATGTCGCAGTCGTTAACGCTTCTAAACATGCTATTTCTTTTCATAAAATATTTAATATTATAAGTGAGAAAGGGGTGCACTATTTGTTTGTTGCTGTGACTGTTAGATTTTTCTTACTAACCGAGGCGCCTGAGCAACTGTTCTTACGGCGCATGTCAGACACACACCGCTGAACAGCGCCGAGGGTGGCAGAGCTGTGTGTGTTGTCAACAAGTGAGTCTCACCGAAGATGCCGGCGTCAGTGTGTATGACATCCACGAACACAGCGTCGGAGGTGTCCAGCCGCTGCTCTAGAGGCAGACCGCTGAACAGTGGCAGCGCGGGGTCCAGCCCTGTGATTCTGGATACGCGACCTGATAGACACGAGACAAGTGATTGGGGGTAGAACAGCCTCACCTTCTGACGACGCCCATATACAGCCAGCGTACTCTAGACAACAAGATCGTTACACCTCGAGTCGAGCAACTCATGAGTACTTCTAACATCAGAACATGAGTTCATTTAGATCTGATGTTTTTGCCATCAATGACATGACTATGTAGCAGCGTGTCGCCTCAGACGGGTGCGTTATGTTGATTTGCGCAGTCGCATGTGCCTGCGCAGTGGCCGTCGGCCACACATACCTGCAGTGATCGCGCTGCCCGCGACGCCGGCCGCCTGCGCGCCCAGGCTGTGTCCCACCAGGTGCGTGTTGTTCAGCTCCAGACCTCTGCGAACATAGTTCCAACATCACAGTGCTGCCCAACACTGACACAATCCTCTAATACTGGTCTGGAGTTGAAGCTCTGCCAGAAGATCTTCCTAGCATAACAACATTACGCCTGTCTCGACAGACAGACATACTTCTGTACACCCACATTTCACCAGTTCTAATGAGTCCGGACACTATTCGAAACTAGAAAAACCAGATAACGCATTATGTGACCCGGAAATCGATCCCAGACATCGGGCCTCGCATTCCGCAGCTGCACTAACATTCCTACCATTTACTCCAGTTAGCTCTAAAGTCCTGATCATCCAGTCTCAGCCCGCACACGTGGGCACACACACCTGGTGACCAAGTAGTCTATGAACTGCGCAGCGAAGCGGCCGATGTACCAGGTGTTCTGCGCCGCCGTGAAGTACCACGGGCCTGCCTCCAGGTGGTGCGCGTCCACCATGATCACGTTGGTGTCGCCGCGCTGCATGTATGCTGCAACAGACACTTGCACTCAGCTCGGTGGACCTACTGCTCCTGCTCCTGCCGCCTCGTCGTGAGAATGTTCCGGCACGTGTCACATTGGTGCGGTACCTTCCCGCAGCATGATGCCGCTGCCGTCGTCCGGCTGCTCCATGAACGCGTGGAAGTAGATGACGGTGGGCGCGTGGAAGTCCATGTTGGAGGCGAACAGCCGCTCGTCGTCGTTGATCACCAGCTCCTGGTACACTGTGGGGTTGTGTCTGGAACAATACCACGATTAGAAGCTTCTCTATGGGTGTAGGGATCCGCTAAGAAGGATTCTCTAGAATTCATCCCCTATGGGGATGAAACGTAGGGTCAGAGTTTGTATGAAAAACCTTTCTAGGCAGACGGAGTCGCAGGCACAGCTGCCTATAAAACGTTTGAGAAATAGCTTTGATCCTCGTTATTGCGGTTAAGCCATAAATACTCCAAGACTAAAAGAAAGCGGGATATTATAAAATTGGTTGTGACTCTCACTTGGTGAAGAGTTGGAAGCCGATGTCGTTGTTGTCCTTGACGAAGGGGCACTTGGACTTGTCCACGGGGGCTATCTGCAGCAGCGCGTTCTCATACTGCACCCCCGGCGGTCCTGTCAAGCACACATTGTTCATAAACCAGTCCCGATGGTGGACCAAGGTCCTAACTCTTCGCCCTTGCCGTGTACACCTGTGCGTCTGCGCAGGCGTTATGTTATGTTATAAAATTACATCACGCCTGTTCTCTCCTAAAGGTTAGTTAGAACTGTATACACCCCAATAAGAGCGAGCCTATTGTCGTCTACTACATCGGAGCTGCTACTATTCTTTTTATCATAAAACCCCAATAACGTTTTGATCGTCCCCGAGACCTCGGGTGCAGCAGCCGCGGTGGCAGCCACTACACCAGTGACACAGTTTAGATCCCGCACGTTACGTCACAGTGAGTGGTAACCACGAGACTACCCATCTGCGGTTAACTCGTAATCCTTTATGTGAAGGTACACAGGCGGGCGTTACCTCACACTTACTTGTATACAACTAGGTGTACCCGCGACTGCGCCCGCCTTCATAACATTACATATTAATTCATAAAGGACGTAAAGGTCCCGGGCATAAATTACTAGTGATAGCAGCAGCTTAATTTTTTACATTATTTTATTTATTGATTTTTTATAAAAACCTTGCCCCACTCTAGTAATAATTCCTGTATCGTGGGTGCGTTTACAAACACAAATATTCACATGGACATACACCCAAACCCGAAACAACTATCTGTAGATCATACAAATATATTACCGTGTGGGAATCGAACCCGCGACACGTAACGCAGCAGTTGATCGCTCAATCACTTCGTTAACCGTGCCATCATAGATAGAGAAAGGTCATAATTGTTCCGGGATCGAACTCGCGTCACGTAGCGCACACGCCACGCAGCCACTGCGCCCACCGTACCGCTATACACTTCGCTGGCGTTATTTTCCATACAAACGTCAACATCACATGATTTGTGTTCAGTAACATAAATGTATGTTGCCATGTATTTCGCCGCACACATACATAAGTATATATACACATACACACACATACACATACAACAGAGCCTCCAGCGTAACATTTGACAATACATGTAATAAATCTTCCGGAACAGTTCCCAATTCCGGATTGCTACTGAGAATTTCAGTAAATCTTTATATTAATACGTGAAGAGAAAACTGTGCCCCTTTTTAAGCACACATATTGCGCGCACGCAGGAGTGTGACACCTGGCATAGTTAAAGTTTATATAGAGGAGTGCAGAAAGCTAACAATTATATATAATGTGTTACAAAAACATTAAATAAAACATTCAATGTTTACATTCGTACTGCCGATGTCAAACACATGTCACTGACATGATAGAATAGCAAAATTCTATGTCTATGGATAGAACAAATTTAAAAATAAAATGCAATGATTATAGAGTTATACTCTTTGACAAAAGAATCTCATTAACGTGCAATGAACTGCGGGCGACCATTCGTTCTAATAACTGCCCGACCCGGGATCGAACCATTAGACTATCTGTCAGCAGCAGTGACTTCCGCTCACGTGTCACTCCGGTTGGCAATCAGCAACTTGTCCAAGTTACCGGATATGTTAAGCATTCAGGAATTTTGTGCAACACCTAGGTTGATCTACATTCTCGCGCCGCCGCCGCCGCGTCGTAATGGCGAGCACGCAAGTGTGGCCGCTAGTACTTGCAACATGGCAGAGTACAGCGCCATCTGTTGGTTACCAATATTTATATATTTATTTAACTTTAATTACATAGGCCTGGGACCAATTAAAATAACCACAGCCGCAGTACATAACAACAATAACGTTCACACAGGTGCTCGTGTCCCTCTCCTCACTATACTTGAGACACACTGATAACATCTTGGACCATTCATCCGCAAACAGATTGTAAATTAGATGAGAATGTAAGATTGTTTACAGTGGATACTCATAGGAAGTGTCGACGTGATCTAGTTAAAAACAAATAGGTACAAGGTGTAAAAGTGATTGAAAAAATGTAATTGCAAAATAAACAATTTTATTTCATTTCAAGAGACCATTATGGGTGAAAAACATGCGCAGCCGAATACTTTGGGGAGGGGTTGGGGTCATATTAAAGTCTAGCAAATTAGAATTTATTTCACATAAAATTAAATATAATATTATAAATAAATAAAAAACTACTTATTTTTTATTTCAGTGTATAGACATTTTAACCAGGAACTTAATATGTGTTAAAATCGATGTAAACTCTCACAGTGTTGCTTTACTCCGATAGATGGCGCTGTACGTACACAGCAGCGCGTAGTGTTAAAGTCTCGCGCCATTAGCTGCATTGGCACTAGTGGCCGCCATTCAGGACAGTTTCAATTGTTTCAACATAACACATTACATTATGAAACTATAATCACTGCGGTACATGCAACGAATAATGACGTTTTTTTAAATACACATTAAAATGTAATACATGTCCTCACGCCTGTATTCCCCGAAGGGTTAGGCAGAGCTATGTTAAACACCCGCATTTGATTGATGCCGTTATTAGGTCTGCTGTAATGGGAGGCGAACCTATTGCCATCTATCGGACACAGTTCCAAACTCTTTCTGACAAAAAACTCAATAAGAAAGCCAATATTTTAATATTGATAAATTCTGGTCTGAATCTAGGAGCTCGTAGCTACATACATACCGGTTACGGTACGAGGTTAAGTAACGCTTGCTGCGGTCAGATCTTGGATGGGTGATCGTTCTCACAACCATCAAGACATCTCCGTGTCTTGTAAAGCACGTCAAGCAGTTGGTCCCGGGTGTCATACGACCTATGACAGTCGTTACGGGCGGGTGTCACAGGTGTCGGATCGCAACTAGTTTTAATTAAACATACTTCTCCAGCTTGTTAAAATAAAATGATAACAGGCCGATGTCTGTACATTATAGATATTGGAGAAAAACTAATATGGGGGGTCTTTATTAGAGCAACAGAAGCCTAAACAACAGTTTTTAGAATTTTTGTCGGTCTGTCTGTATGTTTGTACACGCATCACGCAAAAACTACTGCATGGAATTGAATGCAGTTTTCACTGATGTATTGCTAGAGATTTAACTTAAAATATAGGCAACATTTTACCGCAGGAAAATATCAGATTCTAAATTCCACGCGTGTGAAGTCGCGGGCAAGAGCTAGTAATGTTATGCAGGCACAGCGTATTAACATTAATTGGAACCTGTTGTACTGCTATTTACTAATCTGTGGTCACCATGTGTATGATATCGTTTGCTCTATACCTTGTATTGCATCAGGCTACATAACATAGCATCACGCCTCTATTCCGTGAAAGGTTAGGCAGAGGTGTACTGTACACCCACATTTCGCCGATGCCGTTATAACAGCGAATCTATTTCCACCTAACCCAAAAATTACCAATAACACTTTGCTCGACTCGGGAATCAAACCCAAAACCCCACTCTTAAAACCTGCGCTTGCGACCAATACACCAGTGAGTCAGCGTCGTCACTCACGTTGTATGGTGTTATCCAGCTCCCTCGCCAGTAGTTCGCGCCACAGTCCACCAGGCGGCGCAGAGTGCGCAGGCGCCGGCCAGCTCGCCGCAGTGCCATAACACCGGTCAGACCAGTCGTGTTACACAATGTTACATACTAACTCACCACATTAGGTAAAGCACCGTTTCCTAACGCCGGCACTCAACGGTCTAGTGGACTTGGAGGTTGTGACTTCGATTGCCAGCTCGAGCAAAGATATTTTTTTAAACTGTTTGTAATCTTAATCATGCCTATTGTGTTCACGTGTCATCTATAATAGAACCACTTAAACTATTTACTTTGCCACACATGTTGTAACAAATAGGATCGGTATGTGCGGCAACAGCTCCAGCTCAGTATTTGCTGTGCGTATACGCACTGCACTGATTTTCAGCTGGTCCCCGCCATTTATATAACATCATATAATAAGAGCGCGCAGGCGAATTTAATATTTAAAAAAGATTGTAAAAAATTACGAAGAAAATTATAAGTAAAGTTTCGTAACGGGTTTGACTGCGCATGCGCCGGTCGCTATATTAGACACATCTGACTTGCCCCCAGTGTGCACGCGCGTGAAGGACACATGTTATATGTATTACATAGTATATTATATACTTGTTATGTACATGGTCCGCCATGTTGTGTGTGTGTAACACATGTATGTGTACCAGTAACAGTAGCAGTAGAGCGCGATGTGTGTCGATGTAATCAAGCGCGGCTGATGTTGCTCTGTGACTGAGCACCGGAACATTATCACACCGCTCCACTGTAGTGGAGCAGTGTGAGCCAACGGATGTCCTACAATCTGCCTATTAGAGATTATGTCGAAATAGAGATTTATAAAAAATAAAACGCAATTCGGGAAAGGGCACCGATACTTTTTCCTCAAACTGTTGATATGTAACTAGTTTGGATGCAGACGAGATTGTAGTCAAAAATTTCTACTTTCTTCGTCACTTATCTCTAATAGAGATTTATTTCGAAACGCGCGAAATTTGTCTGAAGACATTTACGTAACAGGGCCCGCTCGGTAGATTACGGCTACTGGAGAGCAATTCTCACCTCCCTCCGACATAAGTCACTCTCCCTACATAAAAAAAACTGTACACTGGACTGCATCCGACCATTAATTGCATATTGATTAAATGGTAAAAATATCTCTAATGTAATATAAAAGTTAGGCGACCAACATCCGACATGTTGTATCCATATATCTCGATTTCGACATTATCTCTAATCACTAGAATTGCCCTACACAAATATTTGACTGTGGGGTATCAAACCCGCGACACACAGTGCAGAGAGCCGCTCGCTCAGCCGCCGCGCCATCCGCGCCATCAAAGATGCTATTAGCATCACTGGTGATCAGTACATGGCGCGGTGTGCGGTGTGCCAACGTGTAGTGTACCAGATAGAGGTCACGCATGAACTGACAACTATTTGGCACAAACATGCGTCATGATGATGTATGAACATCACGCTCGTATGCCACGACGGGTGAGGCAGAGGTGTACCGAATACACTTCACTGATACCCATGTAACAGAGGCGAGACACAATTTCAACCTTTGTGCTGGTATTGGGAATTTCTATACAGAAAAACCTAATAACGCTTTGCCTGACTGACTCAGGGACCGAACTCAGGACTCGCTCCGCGGCCACGCTTGCGACCACTACACCAATGAAGCGACTATTACCGGTATTAAGTCCCCTGTTACCATCTGTCTACCTACTGCTAATACTCAGGACGGCTACTGAAAGTTTTGTTACAGAAAAAATATCCAA